>JAODPA010143643.1:0-15601 GCA_025585075.1 Nepenthes mirabilis | reverse complement strand
AATAATTTATTAGTAATTTAATTAAAAGAATTAAAATAAATTTAATGAGCTCCATCTATATGTTTTGTTTGAGCTATAAATCATATTATCAGGCGCCAATTCTCTTTATTTAGTGTTCCTCCTGATTAGAAGGCCACTATTTCTTTATAAAAAAGACATTGTTTTTATACCCTTAATCAACATTTTTTCTTTATCAATATTGTCTCTATTGATTTAAATGTGAAGTATTGCGTCCTTGGATCTTACACACTTGTACGGACAAGAATTCAATTGAAATTGCGAATCATTTATACTTACATGCGCAAGACCCATGCAATACAAAGAACGAGATGTCTGCATGGGGGACGAGGACTCTGAGTAGGTAGTAGAGAGTGAGAAAGAGTATGGGGACTAAAACATACAGAATTTTTACGTGAAAAACCTTTCTTTAAATAAGAAGGAAAAATCACGGAATTTTGATCTTAGAACTTACTTCACTATTGTTATTTGATTACAAGAAAGTTACATTGAAGCGAGGAGAAGAGTGTATAGCTTCTCTCTCTTATTTCTCTCTCTTATTTACGGGGTAAATATAAGCTTAGAATGCTCAAAGATCGATCCCTTGGTAGATATATAGTAAATATATTTATAGTGGTTAAGCTATCCCTTGTGGACAGTCCATGTGGCATTGGCGTGTGTAGGGAAGCTTGCCACAAACTCTGCAAATAAAGTTCATTATGCCAAGGAGGTTGTGTGCATGCCAGCTGATGTCACTTCTGCAGTGATCGGATGTATCCTACATGCCATTATTCGTTCTACATCTGATAGGGTCAGCTACCAAATTTCTACCACACACCGATTTTGCAGGCATGGTGACATCCAATGTACGTTCCTAAGTCCATAAGCCAGAGTGGGCTTTGTATCCACCATGCCATATGGGCTAACCTTGCCGCCTGGACCTCTTGGGTCTCCTGGACCTACTGCGTCTCTGTGACACTAGGACCCAACCCCATGGGAGTGGATCTTTCAAATGGGCCAAGGGTACCAGTACCCATCATTAGCCCCCCATACCAAAGGATTTGAGCACTTCAACCCTTTAGTATGTCCATTGGACGCGAGTGAGTCTCGTTCGAAGGTTCTTTCCATGGAAAGTCCACTCGTACCTTTGCTTCGTGTAAATGTTTGTGGATATGATTGGACATTGGAGTCCGGGGCGCGTTGACCAAAATGTCCAAGAACCTTTGAGACTTACAATCTGAGTAAAATGTTCAAGGAATTTTGACGCCAATGGCCTAAACAGAATATCCGAGAAATTTTTAGTTCTAGGCATTGTTAGGCATCTCTAAGTGATAGTCATCTTTGCATATTTGTCAGAGACCCAAAGATATCCTTGAGCATTATTGGCGCCAAAGGTTTAGATGAGAGCGCATCCGAGAACTTCCTCTAAGTTTGAGATGCTGGCCTACGCCGCCACTTGGGCCATTAAAGCACAATAAATGCACAATAATGGGATTGTTGTTTCCTTGGGAACGTAAGGCCCACTAACTCTAGTAGCGTACGAGAGGCTGACATGTGGCAAGGGCAATGATGGTGCATGCTTCTTTGGTTTTTTGCCATTTTAAAATATTATTCTCTCCTCCACTTTCCCTTACGCAACCTAAGGAATTTCTCTCGAACCCTTGGTTGTTTTTCTCCCAAACTTTCTTCCCCTTCTCATTTTCTCTGTGCTTTTCCTTTGAACTCTAATGGCGACTAGGATTAAGGATCTTGCCTCTTCCGTTTCTCTGGGCAGACTCAAGGCCATTCGTGTGAAGTACGGTATCCCCGATTCGATGGCGATGGTGGTTCCAAAACCTCATGAGAAGGCTTGCAGCTCATCTGATGGTTTTATAACCGTCTATAAAGTCTACCTCAATGATGGGCTTCGTTTCCCTATCCCATTAGAACTCTACCACATTATGATAGAGCTTGAAGTTTTGTTTACAAGGCTGCAGCCCAATGCCATCAGGTACTTTGTATCCTTTTGTATTTTTGCTCATTGTCAGAAGAAGGTACTTGAGGTGTTGATGGTAAAAATAATGTTTCATTTTACTCACAACCTGGACTGGATAGTTGCTACTCCACATCCAGAGTTTACTGTCATGAGTGGTGAAAATCTAGATTCCACTAAGATATGGAAGGATAAATTCTTCTTTTTAAGGGTCCGTGAGAATTGGGCCATCTCCAACACTTGGAGAAATGTGGCGTGTAAACATTACTCGGACACCTCCAAAGAAGAGAGAAAGGTTGCCAAGGATGTCAAAGATCTAGTGATGGCTAACCTTGACACCTTTAATAAAAACAAGACAAATATCTAGTTAGTGGGAGACTCAAGTCGAGGACTCTGGCATGCCTGCTGCTACAAAGAAGAAGTTAAAGAATAAAGAGCGACCTTTGAGGATCGATGAGCCAATTGAGCACCCAAAGAAGAGTTGTCGGACTGAAACTTCAAAGCGTCCGACGACTACTGTTGCATCCTCCTCGTCCGATGATGATGACGGTACGATAGAGCCTCTCATGAGGAGCCTGAGGCCTTTGCAGGCAGTGTCGGTCTGAGGATCTGAAGGCATTGGGCCTTTAGCCACTGCTAAGTCCTCCGAGCAGCCTTCTGAGCTCGTGGGCCAACCCGTGGATTTACTTGTCGCCCAGTTTCCCCTGATGAGCCAGTGCCTAATATTCCTTCTGAGTTCACTGGTAATGTCTCAGATTGGATTGATAATCCAATTGAGGACACTACTGAGGGACAGGCTGTGAAGGAGACTGAGGCGACTCAGGTTGAGGAAGCAATGATGACGATGACGACAACTACTGCTGATGCTGCCGAGGCCAAGGAGAGTCATCCCACGAAACTGCCTGTCGCTGAGACTGCTGAGCTCCCATACCTTGCAATCCAAATTTATAGTCCAATAATGACTCCGCCCGCGGCCCCCGAGGAGCCTGTGGTCGAGGACGGCGATAGGATTTCACGCGCAGCTAAAGTACTGACTCGGGTCGAGAATCATTCTGAAACAATGGAGCCCCCAGCCTTGGATGAAGTTGCCTTTGCGCCCGATACTAGGGCTGAGATTTCTGCTATGCAAGAGGCTACGGCTGCTGAGCCCGAGAACCAGAAGCTCCCAGAGTTGGGAGCACTTTTGGGAGTTCTTTTATAACCAAGATACTCCTTTATCCTGCTCTTAGCATTGTTCTCTTTTATTTATACTCTGCTGACTTGCTTTGCCTTTGCAACTTTAAAATATGGCCAGCGGCCTTGGCATGAGCATCAATGAGGCCTCCCTGGCTTATGTAAAGTTGGTGGCTTCTAGAGTCATGGAGGAATGCGTTCAAAGTTTAGAATTCAAACTTACTGAAGCCGAGAGCCACATTTTCACCCTTGAGAGCCAACTGAATGAGCAGGAGAGACTCCACATCGTCCTACGAGGGAGGAATCTCCTGTTGGAACAGGAGCTCAAGACTTCATTGAAGCCTGATGATATTGCTCCAGCCTTGGAGCGCAAGTACTGGGAAGCTATTAACATGTGCCAATGGGTCATGAAGCTTTTGGTCCCGAGGTTTCCTAACGCTCTCTTTGACTCGAGGAATTCTAGTGCTCAACGCAAAGATGACTTGATTGGTCTCCCAGCACGTTGGAGGTCTTCTAAGTCTTCACAATCAGGTCCGTCCAACCAGCCAGAGTCCTCCAGACAGCCAGAATCCTCAGAGCGGCTGGGAACCCCAGCTTCCGGATGTGTTTTGTTGTTCACATATTTTTTTTGTATATATGTATACTGTTGTACATATATTGCGTATATGAATAAAATTCATATTATTTCAGTACAAACACTTTGTTTATCTTATCTGAATTACTCGGGTGTTTGGTTCTTTTATGACATACCATCGAAGAAACTTAGTCTTATACTAATTTAGTGTCTGAACCCTGTAACCATTTTAAGTTGAAAATGCTACATCTAAGGTCGTCGCATGTTTGGTATTTTAAACTCCCTAAGTTTTAAATTCAACCTCTAGGGTTGTTTGGCGGCGTGGCCAAATTTTAAGTTTGACCTCACATGAGTCGTTCGGGTACTGTCGAGTTTTAAGTACGACTTCTTGGGCCGTTCAGACATTATCGAGTTTCAAATTCGACTTCTTGAACCGTTCGGATATAGTCGAGTTTTAAGTTCGATCTCTTGGACTGCTCGGATACAGTCGAGTTTTAAGTACGACCTCTTGGACCGCACGAACACAACCGAGTTTTAGAGCAACTGAAAGGGTTACCTTCACTTGAGTTAGGGGCAACCTAGGTCTTGTGACAATGAGCTGACATGCAAACACCCAATTTTGTAGGCAGTTAATTAGCCACCTTTGTAAGTGGTTTGATAGAAGGGAACTAGATTTATGATCATACTCATTTGACAGATTCAGCAATATTGTTAGCTTCTTTTAAAAATTTGGTCGCTCCTAGCGAGAAAATCATCATCCATCTCCACACTTTAAGTAATTTCAAAGTCATTATAGGCAGATTATATCCCCCTTAAGCATTCTAACAGCTCCATATATGTATAATTTTAGAACTAATTGATAGGTGGTTAGCTTGTTAATATTTTTTGGGGTTTAATTAGCTTGTTGAGGGTTTAATTATATCCCCCTTCCTTTCACCTTTTTTTCTTGTTTAATAAATTGAACTTCTTGAGCCTCTCATTGTTTCGCTCACCATAATTTCATTCAAGTGAAGATAGGAGAGGACCCAGCTTGAAAAGAAAAACTGAGAAGGAGAAGAATTGAGGAGCAATTTTCTTTAAAACAAGTTTACTTGATGCCTTTTGTATATGACTCTTTAATTCTTATCGTATAATCTTTATATGTTATTGTAAAAATTGATGTCTATCATCCTCAAAATTTGAATAAATGTCTTGGTCAGTGATAAATATCGAACAATCATATACACTTGAAAAATGGCACGTAAGAATATTGTGTAAGAACTGTTATCTCTAATATTGAATCTGTTATTTTTTAAGATTATAGCATATTCATGATATATTAGTAGGGAATTTTGTACTTTAATGAGAAGACTTGATAACTCTATGTCCGAATATTATGAACTTTATAGTAATTTTAAATTATTAGTTAGTGATGGTTAATAATTGGTAAGATAACAAATGTGAGTAGGGCATTAAAATCCTAGGTGGCCAGGAGCCTATTGAAGGGGGTTGAAAAATTATATATTGTTAGATAGTGGCTTATATTCATTGCTGTTCCTAATAAATAATAGGCTATATGTTAAGATAAACTTCTGAATCTCAGTTATTGGGCATATGCCTAGAAGTGACAATAAAACATTTGTGTATTATGTTAATTCATGTATATAAATAGTACTTCTTAATGTATGATAGATTTATTGGGAAAATTACTAGTCAGACAACACTGTAGAAAAAGATTTCCGGTCGGACAACACTGAAGAAAAAGATTGCCGATCGGACAATACTATAGTAAAAGATTGTCGATCGGACAGGAATGCACAAACACATACGTTGTGGAAGAAAGAGAAAAAATATAGAAATTTTTATGTGAAAACCCTCTTCAAAAATAAGAAAAAAAAATCACGAGATATTTAATCTATAAATAAATTCACTATGTGAAGATGGTTAGACAAACCCCTGGTTTACAAAAGCCTATAGAAGAGTTGAAAATAAAGTAAGAGTAAGAATACAATTCTATCTAAGTTTTTCTTTTCTTACTACTCTGTTCTGCCTTTTGCACACACTTGCACACCGTTTGCATGCCCAGCATATATACATATATATACATCATTTATCCAGAGACCATCTATCCAATAAGTAGGTTGCGTGTAGGTAAAACCTGCCACCAATCCTATAAGCTGTTATCAACTCTACAGATTGCCACCAACCTATAAATCGCTATTTGGTTGGGTGGAGTTGACCTTCTCAACCAATCGGTGCCATCTTTGTAAGTCAGCTTTTCTTTCTAAAAAAGCTGATTGAGCAGATATTACAGGTGACCAATTTTCGGCTTTACAGTATCCAAGTGTTGACAAAATCCTCGGACATTATTCCCGAGCGTTGCTTGATGTCCTCAGGCAAAATTGATATCTCCAAGTGTCACTTGGAGTCCTTGTCTATTAGTCAGAATCTTCGAACGATATTCTGATTCCTTGGGCATTATTAAGGACTTCTTTCACGATGCAAAGTCCTTAGTCTTTATTCATTTCGGTCATTTTACGCAACCGAGCAAAATAGCACTACCGAAGATTTTGTCCCAACATGGCAAAATGACACAATTGGGAAAAATAGGGCAACCGGCCATTTGCCAAAACCTTAGCCGGTCAACAACATATTAACTGGATTTTTTTCTTAACTGGTCAACTTTCTATTGATACTCAGTCCAAAATTTCTGATCAACGCTCACTTTGAAAATTTTACTCCAATGTTTTCTACATGGGAATGACTCCAACAAACTTTTCCTCACAACCGTGTATCAATCAAATTAATCAGGCTAGTTATATCACAGCAAGTTTCAAACTTTCCCTTGTGCAATACTTTGGTCAACATATCTGATCCATTTTCTTCAATTCAAACTTTTTCAAGTGACAACAGTTCTTCATCAATAACATATCTCACTCAATGGTGTCGAATATTAATATATTTCGATCTTGAATGGAATGAGGAGTTCTCGTACAAATGTATGGCACTTTGGCTGTCATAAAGTACCATATACTTCTCATGGTTGAGGTCCAATTCTTAGATGAACGTTTTCATCCACAACACCTCCTTACTGCTTCTGTGACTGCGATAACTTTTACCTCCGTGGTGGAGAGAATAACACACTTTTATAGCTTAGATTGTTAGGAGACTACCCCTCCAGCAAACTTGACCAAATACATCAAAGTAGATTTTTTAGAGTCAATGTCTCTGACCATATCCGTGTCTATATAACTAATCAATTGGAGCTTCTCACTTCCAAACTACAGGCACATCCTCGAAATCCCCCAAAAATATCTCAAAATCCACTTTATAGCAGATTAGTGCTCCTTCTCGGGATTTGAGAGAAATCTGCTAACAGTGTCGATCGAGTGCACAATATTTAGCCTCGTGCATACCATAGCATATATCAAACTCCCTACTGCTGAAGAGTAAGGCATGATTCTCATTACAGCCTTCTCAATATCCGAGGTTAGATACTGCCGACTGCTCAACCTAAAATGATTGGTCAGTGGGGTAGTTACTGGCTTAGACTTCTCAATCTTAAACCATTGAAATATTTTCTCAACATAACCTTCTTGGAATAGCCAAAGCATCTTGTTCTTATAGTCACAAAATTTTCTGTTCCCCAAAATCTATTTCACTGACTCCAAGTCCTTCATGGCAATTGACTATCCCAACTGCTACTTCAACTCCTCGATCCGAGCATCATTTTGTCTAACGATTAGCATATCGTTCACATAGAAAAGAAAAATGACAAAGTCACTTTCTGAAAACCTTTGAACAAATACACAATAGTCAAAAGTAGTCTTTTGATAGTCTTGGTCCACCATAACAGGCTTGAACTTCTTCTACTATTGACAAGGAGCCTGTTTCAGTCCATACATGCTTTTCTTCAAACAACATACCAATCCTTCCTTCCCTTGATGTGGAATCTCTCCGATTGCTCCATATAAACTTTCTTCTTGAGGTCACCGTAAAGGAATGTTGGCCGAACATCTAGTTGCTCCACCTCTAAATCTAGGATAGCAACCAAATTAAGCACCACATAAATGGAGGACATTTTCACTACTAGCGCAAAGATTTCATTAAAGTCCACCCCTTTGCGCTGGATGAAACCTTTCACTACCAGCCTTACTTTGTACCTCGGTTGAGAGGTATTTTCCTTGGTCTTCAATCTGAAGACCTATTTATTTTTTAGGGCTCTCTTTCCCTTAGGTAAATTAGCCAATTCAAAAGTATAGTTTTCATGCAATGAACCCATCTCATCATTCATTACTTTTAACCATTTTTTTGTAATTATCCTTCATGGCTTCCCCAAAGCCCTCAAGTTCACTTGCATCCGTGAGTAACACATACTCACTGGCGGATAAACGGATAGATGTCCATCGGTCCCTTGAGGACCATTGGACAGTAATTTCCTCAGCTTGCTGAGGAGTGACGTTATCCTCCTCTTTGTTATCTTGCTCGGCCACTCTTGAGGCAATGTCCTCACTGTGTACCGTTTAGACAATATCAGCACATATCTTTTCTGTCTGACTAATACCAGACAATGCCCATTTCTCTTTTTTCTTGTCCTCAATGGTCTTTTCTTCGACAAAGATCACGACCCTTGACCGGACAAATTTCTTTTCAATTGGGTCATAGAATCTGTATCCCAATTCATTTTTCCGTAGCCCAAAAAGACGCACTGTATCGTCTTTTGCTCCAACTTACTCCTCTCATCCTTTGGGATGTGAACAAAAGACTTACAACCAAATAATCAAAGATAGTCATAGGATGGCTCATTTCCAGTCCATTTCTTCTCGGGACTTCACCATTTAAGGGTCTACTAGGCAACCTATTAATAACATAGGTCGCTGTCTTCAGGGTTTCAGCCCAAAAGGATTATGGTAGTTTTACTTCGGACAACAGGCACCTGACCTTCTCCATCAATATGTGGTTCATCCACTCAACCACGCCATTCAACTGTGTCATCTTTGATGGCGTCTTTTAATGTCAATGCCATGAGACTGGCAGTAGGTATCAAATACCCCAATATACTCTCCACTATTATCGCTCCAGATGCACTTCAACTTTCTTCCAATCTCACATTCAACTAGAATATGAAAATGGTCAAATACTTTGAGGGCCTGATCTTTGGATTTGAGTGGGTACACCCACAACTTCCTCAAGTAATTATCAATGAACGAGATAAAATATTGTGCTCCTCCAAAGGACTTCTCATTGAATGGCCGACAGACATCGGTATGTCTAAGCTCAAGCAATTCGGCCCTTTTGGAAGACGAGTGTCCTCGAAAAAGAGACTCTTCTCTCCTTTCCCAACATACAATAAGGACACATCATCAATTTGTCTTCCTTCGTGCTAAGAATAAAGCCCTTTTTGGTCAGATGAGTCATTCCTTCCTCACTCATGTGGTCCAACTGTCGGTACCACAAATCAGATGACTCTATATAACTAGCAGCATTGACCTCTTCTGCCTCAACAGAGGCGTACAACACATAAAGACAAGATGTCTTTCTCCCTCAGGCAACTGCCAGAGACTTTTTGGTTAGTTTATATATCCCATCACTAAAGACGTTATAAAAATCGTCATCATCAAGTCTTCCTACTGAGATAATATTCATCCGAATGTCAGAAATGTTTCGGACGGTCCTCAAAAGCAGTCAAATTCTATTGTTGGTGACAAGAGACATATCACTGTAGCCAACAACTCTAGATGTCTCCATATTTTTCATCTTCAATATTCCAAAATCACCTAGAGTGTAAGATCTAAAGAGCTCTCTTCGAAATGTGACGTGGATAGATGCACCGGTATCCACTACCCAGTCGGTCTCCTACTCGGCTAAAGTTACAACATCATTCACTTCATAAATCAAAAGAAGATCACCTCCAATAACAATAGAGACCGAGGCCTTTTTCTCACTTCGTCCCTTTTCACCTTTATTCTCCTTTTTCATGTTCTCACACTTTTACTTATAACAATACTTCTTAATGTAGCTCTTCTTTCCACAATAGTGACACTCCATGTTTTGAAATTTTGACTGTGACTTGCTCTGACCCTTTTCTACAGACTTTGGACCACGCCCTTTACTCTTTCCCTATGACTCAATTATGAATACCTCACAGTGCCGAGAGGTGAAGATCCCTTGTGACCGTCGTCTTATTTCCTCGTTCAACATAGCTTCTCTGACCATCTTTAGCATCACAATGCCATTTAGGGCAGAGTTGGTAATAGTGATACAAATCGCCTCTCATGAGTCTGACAGGATTGTTAGGAGCTATAAGCATAGCACTTCATCCTCAAATTTAATACCCATATCATTCAACCGGTCCACACATTCTTGAAATTCGTTCATATGATACGCAACGGGCAAGCCGTCCTTGTATCGCACCTGCATCAGTTTCATCAGGTGATAAATCTTGTTGTTACCGGTTTTGGAGGCATAAAGTGTCTCCAACTTCTCCCACAGCACTTTGGCATTTGTTTCACTTCTAATGTGATTATACATATTATCATCTACAAACCGCCATATATAATCGCACTTTTACTTGTTCTCAAGAGACCATTCCTCTTCCGATTTTACCTCAGGCATCTGAGTGGCGAACACCAGAAGGTACATCGACTTGACAAGTAACAAGCCTAACATCTTGCTTTGTCAAGTATCATAGTTAGTGCCGTTTAATCAAATCATCTTGCTTTCCACCTCCATCAGTAGTATTTAACTGCCAGCATAAAGTACCACGTCTCTGATATTACTTGTTAAAAAAATTACTAGTCAGACAACATTGTAGAGAAAAATTACCAATCGAACAACACTATAGCGAAAAATTGCCGATCAGACAGGAATGTACAAACACACACGTTGTGGGAGAAACAGGAAAAACATATCAATTTTTATGTGGAAAATCCTTTTTAAAAGTAAGAAAAAAATTACGTGACATTTAATTTACAAACAAATTTATTATGTAAAAATGGTTACACAAACCCTTGACTATAAAAGCCTCTAGAAGAGCTGAAAATAAAATAAGAGTAAGAATACAATTCTCTCTTATTTTTTATTTTTTCACTATTATCTTCTGCCTTTCGCACACACTTGCGCACCTCCTGCATGTCTAGCATGCATACATATATATATACATAATTTGTCTGGAGATCTACCCAATAGGCAAGTTACGTGTGGGTAAAACTTGCCACCAACCTTGCAACCTACCACCAACTTTGCAAATTGCCACTAACCTGCAAATCGTCATTCTATCAAGTGGAGTTGACCTTCTTAACCAATTGGGTGTCATCTCTGAAAGTTAACTTCCCTTTCTGAAAAAGCTAATTGAGCAAATGTTGTAGGTGACCAACTTTCGATTTTACAGTTCCCAAGCATTGACAAAATCTTCGAATATTATCCCATGTCCTCGGACATTATTTCCGGGCGTTGCTTGATGTCTTCAAGCAAAACTGATATCTCCAGACTTCACTTAAAGTCCTCGTCTATTAACCCAAATCTCCGGACGATATTCTGAGTCCTCAAGCGTTACTAAGGACTTCTTCCACAATGCAAAGTCCTCAATCTTTATTTATTTCAGCCATTTTGCACAACCGAAAAAAATGGCATAACCAAGTATTTTGCCCCAACTGGGCAAAATGGCACAACCAGCCATTTTGTCCAAACCTCAGCCGATCAACAACATTTTCAAATATTCTGTTGACCGAATTCTTTTATTAGCTGGTCAACATTCTGTTGATCGGCAATTTTGCTTTCCTTCTCTCTGGAATTTCCAGTCAACGCTCACTTCGAAATTTTCAGTCAATGTTTACTCCGAAAATTTTACGCCGACATTTTTCTACATGGGAGTGACCCCAACAAGATTTTGCTAGAAAAATATGAGGCTTTATTTTGCTGAGGCCGTGAGTTTTTGGGTGGCCGAGATCTTAGTGTTATAGGATGGTAAATGGAGTATTTTATGATTATCAAGATGGTTTAGATGAAAATCCTAGAGATTTTTGTAATCAAGGCTTATAAAATCAGCAAAGAGGAGACTTATTAACCTCTTATAGGCTGTGTAATATGACTAAATTTATAGAGGATTTTAGCATGTTAATGAATTATCACTCTATATAAATGATTAAGAATGACCATAAAGGATAACCCTAAAGTTAGATTAGTTAGTTAGAATTTTGGTGGACCTTAACGAAAAGTAGCCACATGAAGTGCTCCGATAGTTACATTAATTTCCTTAATATTTATGATTTCATTAGCATTATCTTTTGAATTGTATAAGTATACTCTTGATTTTTTATAGTTAAATAAAATAGACTACATGAAGATTCTAAAGTATCGGGTAAATAAGAGTCCATAAGATTTTAACATAGTTTATATTTTTCTGATACATATTTTATTTTTGGTGATAGAAGTCAATTGATTTTGAAGAGAGATACTTGTAAACTTGTTATCATCGTATGAGATGATATTAGAGATATCATGAGTAAGGAGTATCACAAATTATATAAGTATACTACAAGTATAATATTTGGGAGGATTGTAGGGGTAGTAGAGATATTACTGATACTAAATAACCTTGTGGTACTCACCCAACTGTTGGAGAAGTAAATACATGACTTTTGATCACAACAACAAAATAAAATTTATAAGGATTTTTCATATTTTTAGAAAATCTAAGAAAAGTTCTTAATATCATGAATACTTTGAGATCTCATTAGATTGATAAAGATTTTTTAGGAATTATTTGATATTCTTCGAGTTATTGGCGTTATTTTGAGCGTTGATATTATGATTCCTGCTTATTTATTTTATTATTGAGTTATCTTATTATTGATATCATTTGTCATTTTATTAATTATCCGGAGATGATTATTAGTTTTTATATATTGTACATTGTTAGAACTAGTTCTAAGAAATAAATTTCTTGGATAGCTTCATTTTCATTGTTATTGACTTTGATTAGAGTTCCTTGTTAGACTTTTGGTTCAATCTTAATGTTTTTATCTTTTAAAATAGTACTGGTTAGATATGACTAACTCTATAGATAGAGGGAGAATGGTGAATTTTAGTATCTTTGAGAGCCTAGGTAGAGAGGACATTAGTTGTTTTATATTCTATAGATACATTCATTATTTTTGTTTTCATTTTGGTAGATTTTAGGGCTATACTTGTTTCAATATTTTTTTATATACGAGATGTTTAGACAGTTCGGTTATATTTTATCATTTATAATTATGACATGTAGATATTTTGTAATTTATAATTTTTTACATGAACAGATCCTAACAGCAGTCATGGGTCGAGTCAGAGTTACCACATTGTGGTATTAAAGAAATAATATTTCGTAAGAACACTCAAAAATTCTAAGAATTGCTAATATTTAGATGATATTAAGTAATTCAATCATATTTGATTTACGTGTTATCAAAAAAATCCAGCAAGCTGATTTACGTGTTGCAAGCAAACAAGGTAAATTAGTCTAAGATGCCATCATAGGGGTCACAATGAGCTATTCATGTTCGTTGTAATTCCATTTCGATTTAGATTATGGGATTATCCCAAATTTGATTCCCCAGACATTTAATTTCTATTATTGCAGCAATACTGCCAAACTTGTTATAATTCTGATCTAAAAGTTAGGTTATTCAACATTATATGAATGTTTAACGGTTTGCTGATAAATTTGATAAATTTTATTGCAGTTGATTAATAGAATTCCGAATACTTGTTTGCAAATTGCAAGATTAAAGCCATTCCATTTGAGCGTTTGGCCGATTATTTGCCGATAATATTTTTGCTTTCCTTTCAATTCCATTCCATTAAACTTGAACTTGTTCATTAAGCTATAATTTGATTAAAGTTTGCTTCACGCAATGCATGTTTATTATTTCTTTCTTCAATTCAATAACTGTGTTTTGCTTTGATTAGGTTCTAGCTATCTATTTCTACGGTATTTTTCCTCATTTTGGAACATTTTTACATACATTATTTTTGAATCCAATGTGATGTTTTGACCATCACTCTAATTACTTCATCCATTTTTATGCATTTAAACTTTGGTAATTCATAGTTTTAAAGTTGAATGGGACGGAGGGGACAAACCTAGAACATTACGTCTCCAAAAATTGCTGTGAAGGGCTATCATTTCTCCTGCTGCTGCACACTGTATAAGCTAAATTGTCTCTACCATTCCCATCTCCCAATTTTCATAGGAGAAGAAATCTATTGACTGGAAAAACTCCATTGCTCACCATTTTCTGAGTCCCTTTTACATCTATGGCTTCCTTTTTCATCTGTAGTAAACTCTCTTAGTTGGATTGTCTTTGACTATGGAGGTTCCTTTTGTAAATCTCATGACTTTGATATGCATCCCTTTTTTTTTTTTTTTTTGGGTAAATTTATGTACATGACTGCCTATTTTATCGTAGAAGTATGATTTCCTCTTTGTTCATTTGTTTGTTTAGGCCTTTATCCATGGATTTGCTAGCCAATTTTGAATAATTCCTTTGATGGGCAGTTCAAGATTGTCCTCAATGATAACTTTCACATGGATTTGGTGGCGAAATGACGAGGATTGAAAACTTACTATTAGTATGAAATGTTCTACAGAAAAGAATTAAAAGAATTATTCTAAATAGTTAGTTTTAGTGTAATTGATATCCCACCAAGTGACCATAGTCTAGCCTAATGCAGGCATGAAAGATCATAGCAAATAAAATTGGATCATCATCGCATTTTCATGAAAAAAGATTATGATTTCAATTTGTTCTTTTTTGGAAGTTGATAGAGAGATAAGGGTTTGATCAAGAGTAACAAAATTCATTTTCTTAACGTAGGAGAAAAGACGTGGTTTTTGTTCAAGGAAGTTTTTTGTGGAGAATATTATATTATATTTATATTCTTTTCAAATTCATTAATAATTTGTGTTTTAAAATAAAATTGCTAAAGGAACAAATAATCTCTACCATTGGAATAAGCTATTATTCTCTAGCTCTTGATGTCTCATTCTATCAATTAATCATCTCCTTGAATCTTATTCATTTTATTGGAAAAATATTAAGAAATGAACACAAATGGATGAAAATATAGGAAAAATGTGTACTGCCCTTTTATTACTTTTGATTATTTTAACAATCAAACAAACTCTTCATGCCCTCATGAATTGAAAATTACTTAACATTGTTTATGTTTTCTTTGGTCATTGGATTCACAGGCGAGTATTGAACTATTGACTATGGAGTCGAAGCCAAAACAATAGCCTCACAGGTGAGCTATGTGACCAACCCATATAATGTAAAGAGACCATAGGTGGCTCAAGGATTGTATATATTTTACACTAAAAAGGTTGAGAACTTGACGGACAAACATTTATAATGAGCGAACCAACAAAAAAATTAATCTACTCAGATGATTGGATTTACCTACCTTCCCTGTTTTAATGGGTTCCCTATTTTAATGGGTTTTGAAATTAGCTCGGGTCGAGGGTAAGAACCGTTTTGGCTTCTCCATGAACGGATTTGTCTTTAGAATTTGGACATGCAGAGCCACATGAATTCACAAGGTTGAGCATGAAATCTGCATAGGTTAGGTACTTTATTGATAGAATATGAGAAGCTTATTTTACTGTACACAAAAATACTACAAGCACAAAAAAGATGTGGTTAAAAAAAGTCTTAGAAAGTGAAGCTGAGTAGGAAGGGATGGCACTCAGCCCCATATTTATGCCAAGCAAGAGGTATAATGGGTTTATGAGGATGGCATTGAATTATGCTGGGGGAAGGTGACCCACCTTGTTAGCTTAACTAAGATTAACTAATATTTAAATGTTTTTTGTATCATAATGTTTACTTCAACTAAATTTTTATTTTATTTTTCATAGTTCTTCT
>JAODPA010143632.1:0-15601 GCA_025585075.1 Nepenthes mirabilis | reverse complement strand
TATCCTTTCACATGTTTTGTTTGCTATTATCTACATAGATAAATTATACATATTTTACTGGGTATTAAGTTTACTTTTACTATATTTTATTAACTCTTTATATTAGTAGATTTGGATATAACTTGCAAAGATAAGTATTCTAGGCGGCCCTTTTACTGGTAGGTATCTCAACCTCTGTACTATGTACTGTGGCTGGGCTGGCTGCCAGTTCAATAGTATGGGGTTTGGTTTAGTCATGGTTCTGGAATCGGTCAATTCTGCCTCTGTAGAATTTCTTCAAGACAATTTGGCAATTCTAATTTTTTTTTCAACCAAATTGGGATCGGTTCTTGACCAATCCAAGGCATCTGATTATTCCTAAGAGACTCTAATTTAATAATATGCTCATTTTATGGATGGTCGAAGTTATATATTCAGCCGGTTCAGGCCTAAAAATTGGCCATAGATTTTGCATTAGCAGTTTTTTGATGCAGCCAATGTTCTATTGCTATTTTAGGGCCCTGTTTGTGACCATTTTGGGTTCAAATTTTACAGATTAACACTTTAACATTATCATAATAAGGTCAAGCCATTATGGCTGCCGGTTCAGCCTGTTTGGGAACCGATTTCAGGGTCAAAAGTTCATATATCAGTAGAATTGCTGAGTTTGGCCGGTTGCTGATATGGAGGCCGGTTCAGTGACTAGCTCAACTAAGCTTTTTGAGCCGTTTGGTCACGATTGAGGTAAGGTACTGAACTTATAGTATTCCAAATTTGGGCTCATTTGGACATCGTTTGGTTGGCTATTTGGCAAAAGTTTAGAAAATAATTTCTTGGGCAATTTAAACTTCAGATCCGAGTTTAACAATTTCATGATATCTTGGATGATTATGATTGAGTGCATACCAATTGCAAGTATTAGAATGATAATACTTGACAAATTAACAATGAAAAACAACAAAGAACGAAGGAAATCAGAGTACACTTGCCCTAATGAATTATTGTTAGCAGAGTTCTGTTTCCCTTCTCCTCCCTTTATTCCCTTCAGTCTCTCAGTTCCCTTCTCCCCTTATTTCCTTCAGCTGCTATACTTCCTCTTTCTTTTCTCACCTATTTTCCTCTTGCTCATCCTTTCCCCTCGTGGCTTTATATAGAGGTTGGGGAGGTTTGCTGACTCACTCCTATTGTATGCAGCTGCTGCCAGCAACCATCTTCTAATGCTGACTAGTGTCCCCTACTTAAGCTTAAGCTGACTCATCCCCCTAATGGTGCTCAGTCACCTAATCTAGTCTGGGTAATCATTAATCTAACTATAGAGTTTCAGGTGGCATCACATTTAACTAACACAGTTGTTAAGGGATAAGTTTTGCAACTATGGTCAAAATTGGCTGCTGCCACAATTTGTGGATATACAGATACCGGTCACTTCTCCTCCTCTACTAACTTACTTCAACAGTCTGGTGCCTAATATGTCGTGTGTCTTTCCCCCTTAATATTCTGGGTATACTTAGCTAAATTTCTCGTTGTGTGGCTGAAGTCATGGCCAAGGTATGAAGTCTCATGGCTGAAGTCATGGCCAAGGGTGTGACCAAAGTCATGACCAAGGTATGATGTCCAAAGTCATGGTTAAGGTAATGTACGAAGTCAAGGATATGGTGGTCGGTGGTGGCCGAGGTCATGTTGTAGTGGCCGAGTACATGGAGTTTGGTGAGGGATGAGGACATGGTGCTTGGTGGTGGCCGAGGATGTGGAACTTGGTGGCGGCCGAGGTCATGTTGTAGTGGCCGAGTATATGGAATTTGATGAGGGCCGAGGACATGGTGCTTGGTGGTGGCCGAGGATGTGGAACTTGGTGGTGGCTAAGGTCATGTTGTAGTGGCCAAGTACATGGAGTTTGGTGAGGGCTGAGGACATGGTGCTTGGTGGTGGCCGAGGTCATGTTGTAGTGGCCGAGTACATGGAGTTTGGTGAGGGCCGAGGGCATGGTACTTGGTGGAGGCCGAGGACATTGAGCTTGTGGTGGCCGAGGACATTGTTATGTCCCGAGGCCCTCTAATCTATAAGTCTTTAACTTAATTAGTATGTTTAGCAAACATTATGAAATTTAAAACTTGGCCCTTACATTAAATCTTCACATGATTTAAATTATATGTATAAACATCATAAAGTATGGAAAAAATAGAAACTCATACCATTGTGAGCCAAATGTAACTTTAGAGCTTCCAGACAATAAATACCTTCATAATTACTTGTAACATAATTACAAGTAACATACGAAATGAACATGTGAATAATTATCTCAATTCACATCCGATAATATTTTTGAAACACTTGAAATTAACATACATAGAATATATGTACATAAATGCCAAATAATTGAAATTTCCACGTCCATAAAGCTAGGATTTCGAAGTTCCAAAATCAACTCATGCACATACCCTAATTTTCGTGGGTAAAGATGCTGGTGCACGGGTTAGGGTTTCCAAGTGTACAAAATCATATAAAATTACTAAATCGGATATCCAATCGATAAATTAACATATACAAGGCATGAGTATCCTTATTCTAAAGTCAATTCATGCATAAATCTCAAAATAAATCGGTTAAATCATTCCGGGCACAGGTTAGGGTTTCATGTGCAAAAAACTGATCAAAACTAAGAAATCAGATATGAAATTCACATATGTGTATACTCAGGTCATTGTTCACATGAAAATAAAAGTATGGATGGGTATAGGGACAAAAATATCCAAAGGGACCGGATGAACACTGTGAAGAGAGAAAGAAAATGGTATAAGTGTACTTACCTCGATACGATCTACAACTTCTTTAACTAACTCGAGCTCGGAATCAAACTTGGGAACCTTAGATTCTTCCTTCTCTCTCTTCTCCATCACTCTCTCTCTCTTCTTTCCCATAGAGGCCATGAAAATGGCCCGAACAAACCCTCGCAGGTTTATAAATCTCGAGCTGGCACTCCCAAGGGCTGGACCACTGGCTTGGACACCCGGCAGGCCCACTCTGTCGAATCGTCCCATGGTCCCGAAACTTAATTTTTTCACATAAGTTAAGCCTAATTTTGATTATATTACCTTAATTATCTAAAATTATGATATTTAAAAAAACTGATACATTACATTAACTATACGATCTACTCAGGAAAAAATAAAATATATCAAAAATTATGAAAAATCTTTTAGTGGAGAAATATGAAGAAGAAAATTATAATTTTTATAGAAAGATGTATGATTTTTAGTAAAAGAACCTAAATCTTTTGTAACCAATACCAACTCTAGTTAGAAATGCAGACATATAATAATGGATTTTGTAATGGGTTTATAAAAAGCATCAGGAAATATGATGTAGTATGGGTGATTGTTGATCATTGACAAATTAGCTCATTTTACTACCTTTAGGATGATTTTTGTAATGGACCCATTGACCAAATTATACATAAATAGAATAGTAAGATTTCGTGGGATTCCAACTTCAATTATTTCAAAGTAAGATTCAAGACTTCTAAGTTTTAAAAGAGTTTGTATCAGGTGTCGGGCACCAAATTGAGATTTAACACAACCTATTATTCAAAAAACAGATGGATAGTTAGAGCCAATAATTCAAAATTTAAAAGACATGTTAAGAGAATTGGTTTTAGGGATGAAAAAAATTCAGATTTTTATTTATCGCTAGCCGAGTTTTACTAGAATATAGCTATTAGGCGAGTATCACTATGGCACCTTTTGAAACTCTATACAATGAAAGATGTCATTCCCCAATTAAGTGGAAAAAATTGGCAATTGAAGACTTTTAGGACCAATAGTGATTTATGAGACATTGGAGAAATTTCATTGAATTTGAAATCTGCTCCAAATGACTCAAAGCTAACAAAGGACTTATTCAAACGGTAAGAGGAATGAATTGAGTTTTAAAGTTGGAGATTGCATATTTTTTAAGATATTTCCACCAAATGGTGTCCCCTGATTTAGATTAAGAGGAAAATAAAAATCAAAGTTCATTTGACCTTTTGAGATTTTATAAAGGATTAGAAAAGTGGCTTACTTGTAACACTCGGTTCCTTGACCAATTAAATTGATATTATCAGTTTATTTTGAATTTATTTTAAATATATTAAAAAATAATTGTATAATGTGAATTTGAAGAAAAATCTAAGTAAGGAAATAGTTCTGGTTCTTAAGGCACGCCTGATGCGTATTCAAACACTTTTGACAGATTGGACACATTTGAGAAGCACCCAAGGCAGCGCTTGAGCATGGGCTTGCATATTGCTCATGTGACAGAACGGATTCTAATTTTTATAGGACCCTCGATCAAATAAATACAGAAACTTAAATAATTTAAATCCTGTAGAGATTTAGGCAGAGCTTATAAAAATTTGGGCAGAATTTCCTCTACATCAAGACCAAATCCAAATGTACAACCTATGTATAATAACTTGTACAAGTACACAATTATTCAAATATCATAATTTACCCTATAACACGTGCACACAGGACCACCAATGCTATCCATGGCTTTATATCAACAATTCTAACTTCTATACTAGAATCCAAGTGAGAAATGCTGTCTAGAATCTGTACATATTCAATAATCAGAATTATGGAAGCAACTAAATCCATAATATAAACCTGCAGAAGCATCAACATAGTTCCAACAGAATACAAGACATATTACAACTATTAATACATTATCTTCTTTGACGATTCAGATATTTATAATAACATAATCACAATCCCAAGTCTTCAGAGACTCCAAGACTTCGAAACTTTCTCGCCAAACTCTAGCTATGCCTGGTCATCTGATATCATCTCTATAACTTTATCTGGAGGGAGAAAAATAAAAAAGTGAGCCGAAACTCAACAAGATACATGCAAACGTGTAGAAATCTTTCATGCAGAATGCAATGCAGCAGAACAGATACAGTTGCATATAAAGTATAAGTGTGATAAGATAGTGATTACGAAAAAAACAGCAGAACATAAATACAGAAAATCATAGAATACTACAGAATAAAAACATATACATAAATCATGAGAAAAGCATAATTCTATATAAATAGGTCTCGATAATCATAATTCATATTTTCATGTAAAATAAAAATATACTAGAACAAAAATCACGATAATCAGAAGAATGGTGGAATCCATGGAAATAGGAATAAAGCATAATTCAATAATAATTAGGCTTCAAAATTCGTAGATCAGTAAACACGAGTCAGAAGACAGAAATCAATATCAAATCTATGAAACATAGAAATCTTCTTTTTTTATCAGTAAAGGATCCAACCAGTTGACTCTACTAATAGAGGGGGCAAATAATCGAGAATAGATTGTATTCATTCCACACAATCCAAGGCCAGTAACAGTTATCTCTTCTCGTGGGACATCCCTTCTCATGAGACTCAGTACAGTGACACCGGCCAGTAACAGTAACTACCGTCTAGGTTAGCGCCCTAAGGAAGGGCGAACCATGTGTAATTCTATGGACAAAGTTATTCTCGATTACTACCATAACGTTCTAAGGCATGTCGAAGAACCTAATTTGACTGTATATTAGTTCTGGTTCCTAATTAATACTATCAAAAAGCTTATAATCTATCGTTCTTCAGAAAATTAGTTAGCAATATATAGATATCCCTTCAGTTTTACTTCAGAAGTCCACAGAAACATAATAGTGCGGTTATATGTAAAATTTTTCAGTTACAAATCATAACATGGGCAATATTATTTTACAAGATAACTTTTTCATATAAGAAATTAGGGATTTTGTGAGGTTTTGGGTCTAAAGATATAATAAATACGAGGAAATCAATATGATAATAATTAATACTAGACCTATCGAATGAATGAGTATGCGTATCGGAAGGAAAATCAGATTGTGAATTGCTGAAATGCTACCAGCGGACCGCACCTGTTGTGCGCTCGAGCGTAGGCTCGAGCGCAAGAAGCAATGGCGCAAGAAGCAGGCTGCGCTTGCTGCGCACTCGAGCGGATCTTGAGAGGTAAATCCAGTAGCTCCCCCACCCGCTGAGCACCTATGCGAGCTTGAGCGGTAAAATCCAGTAGCTCCCCCGCCCGCTGAGCGCCTGTGCGGGCTCAAGCACGGGCTGGCAGTGGGGCCACACTCGCCACTGGCTAGCCCAGTGCTCGAGCGCCCCGATGGGTATAAAAATATGACCTACTTCACGTTTCTTCAATTTTTCTTATTTCCAGACGGTTTTTGAAGAGGAGGAGAGAGGAAGAGTGCCGATTTTAGAGAGAGAAAGGAGGAGATCGAGGCGTAGAGTCCGAATCCGCTCGGGAGCCAGTTATAAAAATGGTAGCACACGTCGAGGCAAGTGTTCTCATACGCACTAACTTTTCCTCTTTTGATATTTTTTTGTTATCATCGGATATTTTTGTCTCGATACCCACCCAAACTATGGAAAATATGATACCTGTGACTTGAGACCGAGGATTATAAAATTTATTGTTCGATTTACTCATCGATCTGACTGGTGGAGTACCGTCAAACCCTAACCTACGGGAAATTGGGGGGTTTTTCATTTTCCACCTCATTTTGTTACATTGACCCCAAAATATGAATCCCCACATCCCAAATAGGTATATATGTCGGTCACGCGATTGATCTCGCACGTCTCTAACCGTTCGTGGCATCCGGGCCCTTTAAATGGGCGCTGATACTGTTTACCGAGACAAAAGGGGAAATTTGCATGTTTTACCTTCATAAAATGTTGTGATGACTTTGAAATATGAATGCCCGCATCCCAAAAGTATGGGTTGACCGGACGTCCGATACCACAAAATTTGACCCGTTCGCGACGTCCGAGCCCTCTAAAAATGGCCTAACACTGTTCACCCGAAATTGGAAGGTAAGTTTGCATGCTTTAGTTCTCTTCAATTGTGATGGAACTTATGACAAAATGTTGTGTCAAATTGTAAGCTCTAAAATGTGTAATTGTGCACCGAGAGCAAGGAGATGTATCCCGGAGGCTTCTAAGATGGTGTTTGACCCACAGAAGTAAGTATAATCAAACTCTCTTACGAGTTAAACTTATTGGTTGAAAGATCTAAGCTCCAAATGGAAGAAAGGAACCGAACGAGTAAACGGAAGGGAATCTACAAAGTGAAAGTGATGGATTTGGTCTCCAAGTTGGAGACCTATGATAGGAATGTGATTTCCCGGTTTGAGAATGTATATGGCAATGGTGGATTCCCCTTCAAGGATTAAGACTAATATTAAAATTAGGACCATGAATCATAGGGGTAGTACCCTCTAGCTTACCATGTACATCACGGTGGGAACCTAAGGAATACTCCGATAGCTCCCGAGGGCGGATGATGTTCAGGGTACGCTTTAGGTTGCTACTGTGAAAGAACGAGGATTGCCCTGGTCCCCGGGGGATAGGGACGATTGAGATGGCCGAGTGTTGCAGGCCTAAAATATAGCCGATGGTCGAGTGCTGCAAATAAAAAATGTAGCCGATGGTTGAGTGCTTCAGACTTAAAATGTAGCCGATGGTCAAGTACTATAGACCTAGAATGTAGCTGATGGTTGAGTACTACAGACCTAAAATATAGCCGGCCTTAGAATGTGTGACAAACACATTCCTTTCCTCGTCCTCTCATATCATTGGTTAATACGACCTACTAACCGGGATTTGTAAAGATTAATGAAAGCAATGAAAGTGAATGAACGTAACCAGAACAAACATGCGAACTAAATGATTCTCGATGCTCCCTCTCATCGCATGTTTTCTTTATCCAAGTTATATGATTCCCCTATCCAGTTACTGTCTTTCCTATAAACTGCTGTAGTTAGTGATGTATGATTTTATTTGTCAGGTTATACTGTGACGGAACGGATATATTGTTTTTTTCCCTCAAGGTGATTTCGTCAGTCTGGACAGAAATAAACAGCCTGTACCGTAACTCAAAACATGCATACAACAATCATAACACCAAACACAGGATCACAGATGCCATCTAGGACCCATATAAGATATCTACAAAAATAAGTAGCGAAAGTCGATCTAAAAATTTGCCAAAGCATTCATATTCATACCCAAAAACTCATTCATACATTCATAGTTGTAATAGTCCAATTACAAATTTGTATATATTTATATTCTATCACGACTGCTTCCTTCGTGATAACTCCAAAAGTACTTTAAATCTTCAGGAATCCTTTAGATTGAGCTCTAGTCTTTCTCGTCGGGCACAACTCTACAGTCTTCTTGTGACGGACTGGGTTATTTTTCTTTTCAATAACCCTTCCGTCAATAAATCAATATAATATAAGTATCATAATTCCAGCATATCACAGGATCCAAAAGCCACATAATGGTGTATTAAATACCATGTTGGCTCAAGAGAGATGCCACAAGTTCTCTATATACCCAAATAAAATGCGGAAGCAGAACTAAATTACCTACGAAAGCTTAACAGGGATGTAATTAATCTCCAGACTTTTGACATTCGGCTTCGCACAAGCAGATTCCTTTTCTTGTTACAACTATTCAGGGGCCATTTTTCACACTATCACCTGGGAGGAGACAATAGCAAGTGTGAGCGTACAGCTCAGCAAGTGAAATCATACGTCACTATCAAATTTTAAAGAAACATGAAATACAATGAGACTTCATCTGGAGGTATCGATTTGCCATTCATCATGTTTTGGAACCTTTAGTTACCATTTGAACATGCTTAATCAATTTACTTCAATCTTTGCGGACCAGGGCTAGTAGGTCGTACTAGGAAACGATGCGAGAGAACGAGAGAAGGATCATGATACTCCGCATGATCTAAGGCCGTGAGGGATTATCTTTTACGACCCATCCGGGGGGTCGTGCACATCGTGCCGTAAATCGTCCCATTCCCTCGGGGTACCAGGGCAGTCCTCGTTCTACCACAATAGTATCCTAAGGCGTGACACGGACACCACCTGCTTACACACAAGCGACTAGAATACATGGCCCAAGTATTCTTCTGGTTTCTACCGTGATGGATGTGTCAAGCCAAAGAATACTACCCATCTAAAAGTCCATGGTCCTAGTTTCATGATTTTATTTCCATATTCATTTGAGAAAAAGTCCATCGCATCTCATGTATCGTATCTCCCGCCCTTTGGGAAGTTTCCTCATTCACATATCATTACATATCACATTGTGGACTTCCCTCCGTTTACTCATTTGTTTCTCATTTCACTTGGGCATTTGTTTCTCATCTTGCTTGGGAAATTAAGCATTTCACATTGTAATGACACATGCCATGTGGATTTCTTTTGATTGCTTATACGATTCTTATTCTTCTTTGGACTTATTCTTTTTCACGATTCAATTTGAATTCAATAGAGAACTTTAGTATTTCTTTTCTCATTGAGTCAATATCATTTTGGAATCCTTCGGTGCTCATTTCATTGTAAGCGATGCGCATAGATTATTAATCATGGGCTATACGATTTTTATGATTTGGGTGGATATTAAAACGATAATACTTAATAGAGAATGAGTAAAAATCACAAATTAACTATAGTGAGTATGAGAACACTTGCCTGGGATGCTCATCAAATTCCTTATGTTTGGCTTGGAAATCTTCTTCTTCCTTCTCTTTCCTTCGCCTCTCTCTCCTCTTCTTCTTCCTTCTCTTTCGCTCGTCGCTCCCCCTGCTCCTCCTTCCAATCCCCTCATCAGTATTTATAGGCGGTGGGATGAGAAGGTGGGGGCAGGAATCTTCGAGAGAATTCGGGCGTCATTTTTTTTCGAGATTTCGGGAATGTTCCGAAGTTGTTCTTTCCCGAAGATTCTGGAGGTTTCCGGAGTCATCTGATCCCGTGATTATTCTGGAGTTAATTTCCTCCTGCGTCTCCCGTTCTTTCCTTCCGGTCAACTGTTGTTGACCGGATTCCTCTTTTTGCAGCCTCCTTCCTTTCTTGCCTTGTTAACCGGATTGGGCTTCTTTTTTCAGCATAATGCTACTTCGTCCTCAAATCACTCCGTCCTTAAATCACTACGGTTTCAAGGCGTAAATCAACTCCGGCTTGTGAATCAACTCTGGCTATTTCGTTTCACAAGTCACTCCAGCTTCCGTGAGTAAATCTACTCCGTCCATTACTTTACTCCGGCTTTCCAAATCATAATCTACTCCGGTTATTTCCTTTAAAAGCACTCCGACTTCCGTGCGTAAATCCACTCCGTCTAATATGTCACTCCGGCTTCTCAATTTATACTCAACTCCGGTTATTTTCTTCAAAAAGCACTCCGTCCTTGAGAGTCACAAAATAACTGCAAGGGCACTCCGGCCTTCGTCAAAGCCTGTACGCGTCCTCAATGGTAAGGAGCTCTGGGTCTTATATATTTCAATGGTTTCTTCCCATTTCGATGTGGGACTTCTTCCACTCAGTCCGGTTTTCATCAAATGTAAGGCTACTCCGGTTTTTACGCTTTTCTCAATCTACTCCGGTCTGCTAAACTACTCCGTCATATTTCCTTTACAAAGCACTCCGGCCTGCTGATTCACTCCGTCCTGAACTCTCATTTCAATTCACTCTGTCCTGAATTCACTCCGTCCTGAATTTACTCCGGCCTGTCAATCTACTCCGGCCTTATGGCCACTCCGTCCTCTCAATCCACTTCGGCCTTAAGGCCACTCCGTCCTCTCAATCTACTCCGGCCTTAAGGCCTCTGTGGCTTTTTCACCCCTTTTTCACTCGAACGCTTCTTGGGCGCACAGCAGGCGCCACTTGGTGCCTTACATTATTCATTCCATAGGCCTAGTATTGATCCTTATCCTACTAAGCACCTTATTATCAAGGTTTTAGATCCGGAATCTCACACTTCTCTGGAGGGGGAAAAATAGTAAAACAGTGAGTCAAGGCCCAACAAGGTACATACAAGTACGTAGTAAAACATATATGCAGAACAGAACTCAATAAAACAGATACCGTTGAACATGAAGAAATAAATGTCATAAGGAAGTAGAATCGTTATACAGACGTAAAATATAAATGATCAAACTTCGGAAATCAAAAATCATTGTACTCATGTTTCAGAAACAAGAAGTCAATTTTATCTCCATATTTTACAGAAATCTCATCTTTATCAGTAAAGGACCCTACTAGCAGAGGGAGCGAATAATCGAGGATAGATTGTGTACATCTCTCCACAATCAACGACATTAAACAAAATAGAACAGATGATCCCACCTCACGAGATCCTTCCCCAATCCAAGGGGGCGCCGGCCAGAACAGAATAGAAGCTACCCTCCTATTATAATGCCCTGAGGAGGGGTAGACCACATATAACTCTATGGACAGAGTTATTCTCGATTACCATTATAACATTCTAAGGCATGTCGGAGAACCTAACCTGATTATATATCAGTTGTAGGTCCATAATAACAGAACAGAAACATTTTCTTCTTATCGTTTACTAAAAGCTATTTTCAGTATATGTCAAAAACATCACTATTAGCCATTCAGAGATTGTGTACAGATATCTGAAAGCCGGTTTAAAAATCGTATATTTCAAGCCGATTTCAAATCACAAAACTTAGTTCAAAAATCATATACTTTAAGCCGGTTTCAAAATATGATACAAGGTCGGTTACATTTTCTTACACAGGAAGGTTGGTTTCATTTTCTTACAAGGGAAGGCCGGTTTAGATTCCATGCTTAAAGTCGCCGGTTTAGATTTTCATGCTTGAAGTGGCCAGTTTAGATTTTCTTGCTTGAAGTGGCCTGTTTAGATTTTCATCAAGGAAGGGCCGGAGCACTTTTCACATCAAGGGAAGCCGGTTTCATTTTCACCTTACAAGGCTGGTCTTGTTTGCATCATAAGGGAAGGCCGGTTTGGTTCATCACTCAAGGTTGGTTTAGATTATGACCTCACAAGGCCGATTGTGATTTCTTGGTATGGGAGAGTAGGACTTGACTTTCTTCACACACAAGGCCGATTTTGATTTCTTGAGAAGGGAGGGCCACACTTGACTTTCTTCACACAAAAGGTTGGTTGTGATTTTCATCACACAAGAGGCTGGTTTGGATTTTTCATCTTACGAGAGGCCGGTTTGGATTTTATAGAGAAGGGAGGCCAGACTTCATTTTCTTCACACAAGAGGCCGGTTGTGATTTTCATCACACAAGAGGCCGGTTTGGATTTTTCATCTTACAAGAGGCCGGTTTGGATTTTATGGAGAAGGAAGGCCGGACTTCATTTTCTTCACACAAGAGCCGGTTTGGATTTCATGTTAAGGCCGATTTGGGTTTCTCCTTGAGGCCGATTCCAAATACAAGGCACACATGGCGGAACTTGATTTCATCATGCAAAAAGGGGAGGGCCGGACTTGATTCATCATGCAAAGGGGGTCTTGATTCATCATGCAAAGCCGGACTTGATTCATCATGCAAAGGGGAGGGCAGGACTTGACTTTATCATGCAAAAGGGGAGGGCTGGACTTGATTTGATCATGCAAAAGGGGAGGGCCGGACTTGATTTAGGGGAAAACCGAACTTCTTTCATTCTTTGGGGAGAGCCAAACTTTATCAAGGGGAAAACCGAACTTCTTTCATTCTTTGGTCATTCTTTGGGGAGGGCCGAACTTGATTTAGGGGAATGCCGGACTTCTTTCATTCTTTGGGGAGGGCCGAACTTGATTTAGGGGAATGCCGGACTTCTTTCATTCTTTGGGGAGGGTCGAACTTGATTTAGGCTTATGGTGGAGGCTGGTCTCAATTTTATCAAAAGTCGAGTTCACATTATGCATGCCAGTTTCGACTAAGGCCGATTTCAAGATCAAAATGCAAATGCAGGGTTCAAATTACAATGCAAGGCCGATTTCAATTATTCTTTAGGGCCGGTTTCAAATCAAAGAGGTTATACGTTACTTTACAAAGCCGGTATACTTTTTCATAGTTATATGACTAGTCATCATTTAAATAATGCAATAATTAAATTTCATGCGTGCGAACATCATGAAATAACTGAACATCATTGGTTATACTTGTATCAAAAACATGAACTTAAAAAGGTGAGTACACTTGTGGCAATCTTAAAAAAAAACTTAAAAGAGTAACGTCTGAAGTACGCTTGCAACATTCTAGAGTTAAAATATTCTTGAGGCATGAACTTTAAAAATGGATACAAATCAGAACTTAAAAAGGTTAACATCCGAAATAACTTGCTTGAGAGTTGATCGCCTAATATTACCGTCTTGAAGCTTTCTCCTTCACTCCCTTCCTTCTGCTTGCATTCGCACATGATACTCTAACTAAAGCTGGGTATATATAGAAGAGAGGATAGGTGGAGTAAGTGGGGGTAAGTCACTTGTTCGATACCTTTTTTCAGATGGTAGGTGGAAGTAAGTAGGTCAGTTTACTTACCCGAGTACTTCTCCTCAGATTGTAATGAGGTAGTTTACTTACCCCATTTAGTCGAGACCTAGTTGGATTCTAACTAAATAATAAAGTTGGCTTTTGGCTTTAGTTGCCGGTCAACTTTTTGGTAAATCTTCCGGTCAATGCCGGTCAACATCACAAATTCCGGTCAACCTTTACTCAAGCCAGTCAATTTTCTTTTGTCATTTCCTTGCCCACGTTTTACCTCTTTTATTTAAAACCGGTCAACCTTTCCTCGAGTCGGTCAACTCTTCAAATTCGGCCAACTCTTCAAATCCGGTCAACATTTTTAAATCCGGTTAACACTTCAAATCCGGTCAACTCTTCAAATTTAGTCAAATTTCTCTTATTATTCACTTCGGCCTCTTGCACTTCCATGAAGTGGTTCGGCCTTCTAGTGGCGCAAGGCCACTCCGATTTTCAGTAGCAATATTTTATTCCGATTTTAAGCCTTTTTGATTTCGGGATCTCACATGTACGCTCACCCTTGCTATATATCTTTCAGATTAGAACACATTAATACCCGACAAGGCAGAGTAAACCATGGAAGTGCGATTGACAGCGATATTGCACGTAGGACTCGGAGCTGGGACTTAGCTGATTTTGTATATGAAACAGGAATTTTGGACCTATTTTTGTAAACTGTATAAAACATGTATGGTAATAATTAATGATGTTTAGTATGAATGAATGATGGATTAGTTTCCATTGCATATTCTAGTTTTTATGCTTCCGCAAGTCCTTCTCATTGTGGTTATGATCGAGGCTCCTAGTTGGCATCCTTCCCCACCGGCATTATACAGGAGTTATGATGTCGGTGCCGTCTCGGTTGATGCGACAATTAGATCCTGTGTAGTGCGTTGAGCATTAAGACTTGTAGTTTTGTTGTGGATGGTTGTAGATTGTTGTGCAGGGTTGATTTATAGGTGTTTGTATTTCGGCAAACGCTCGATTTACAAACGGAACTCTACCTAATTTTCTATAGAAATTAATAATTTTAATTGGGGATACTAGTTTATTATTATCTTTGACGGAAGTTATTTAAGGAGAATAACCCGATCCGTCATAGATTTAAAGCACCAAATCTTTAATTTTCGTACCTAGGGTTTCACCAAAATCTTCCAGACGTAAAACGGACACCGAATACAGATTTACACGTGAAATCATGGCTATATATTGTTATACATACAGGTAAATATGAAATCTATCTGAACAATTTACAGAAATATGCATTATTTACATGAAACGTGCAAAAACATGTATTTAAAGCATAAATATAAATTTGGAGATATAGAAAAGTAGTAAAAACAGAAGATAACGTTCGAGGTATACTTGCATTATCCCGATCTACCATTATTTTTACTCAGATCAGAGCGAAACGGGCGAATTTCTCCATCTCCTTCTCTTTTCCCCTTTCTCTCCTGTTGCCCTTCACTAGAATGGCTGAAGGGAAAACGCACACGGCATTTTATAATCACTCGGGGTGCTTGAGCGCTAGGCATGTAAATTTGCACCCGAGTGGCACTCAAGCAGTCCTCCAGCGCCGCCTGTTGTAACTTTCTCACCCCGCCTCACCTCGAGTGGCCTCTTTGGTGCTCAAGCACACGGCGAGCGTCGGTCTTCCCTTTTGTAGGTTTTACTCATCTTTGTTTTTGCTTTTATTTTTTCTTATTTTTAAGTCTAATCGTGTTTCTCATCAACTTAATTATTTCATAAATACCATATTTCGGGATCGAGATCTCATAGCTCACACTCAAAGAGTGCTTGAGGTAGTGCTCATGTACAGTTGGGGCTAGGTGCATCGCTTAATGTGCGCTTGATGTGATGCTTATGCACCGACCATTATATAAGTTGATATGTACTGTTTTCAGTCGTTTCATGTGGGAAGGAGGAGAAAGGAGAGAGAAATAGAAGGGAAGCAAGAGAGGAAGAGAAGATATATTTTGAAGCATCATTTGGTCAAATCTATTAGATTAGAGGTTGATACAATTATCCTTAAACTCTATTTTTGGTCTATTTCTATTTTCATTTAGTTTGGATTACATTTGGTGGATTCAATACATATGCATATTATTTTACTTACCCCATTTTGATTCCTTATGCACATATGTTTTTTTTACTTAATGTTTTGGAATTTTTGTTTTAATTTTGTCATTCTTTGAGAATTTTTACTTGTTCTATAAAAATAAGTAAATATTTTAAGGTATTTTAT
>JAODPA010143621.1:0-15606 GCA_025585075.1 Nepenthes mirabilis | reverse complement strand
AATATAAATTATACTTACACATTTAAAAAAGATGGGAACATTAGTAGTGGACCGGCCCAAGAGAGGTAAGTGGCCCAGTATCGATAGTGGCCCATTTATCACTGGATGGTCAATGCTGCCATTAACTAAAAGAACGCAACGGATAGACAGGATGCGGCCCAGGTTAAATGCAGCCTAAATCGAAATTGACCCATGCGCACCTTCCTAAGTTTCAAAGGTCGTCTGCTCTAATTCTCTGCACCTCCAAAAAAGGCAATCTCATATGGAATCAAAATCTTCCAGAATAAAAGCGCATCCCAAAAAGGAGGTTCACAAATCAACACACAATCCTCAAAGGATGCCCTAACGATCACTGTGCACGACATCTCCACAGAAAGAAGGGAATCATCCTTCCTAACCATTACAACCTAAAATAGCACCTACGCCCATGTTGGAGAAGGCAACGAACAGTACAGAAGACAGGCATCCCGCCTCACCACCTAAAGAAAGCAACGAGAGCCCACGACGATAAAAGCCCATGGAGACCCCCCTTCATAGGCATGTACTCTTACATACTCAAGCTAATAGAAGCTCTCTAAACTCTAAAAGCATCCCAATGTTCTCTTTCTCTATTACTAGTTCCCCGTAAACCCAGCATTCGGAGAAATGGCTCTATGCAAGCATCCTTGATCAAAGTCACTCACCACGCGTTCATCTCTGACCATCATTCTCCAATCCCAACCTTAGCATTTACCATTGCATTCTCCACATTCGCCTTATCACCCTCAAAAGGCTATTTACTGACTTGAGTGTCGGAATATTTTTGGTGCGATAAAATTTTGTCATCACCTGACCTCTTATTTGAATTATGGTGTGCAGAACTCCAGGCATGAAGGACGGTAACCGAAATCTGACGGACCAATTCGACCCGAATCCATTGAAAGTTTGGATTTAGAACGCATCATTGGCACCATCTGTAAAAATGTTGATGAAAAGCTGACCAACTACTTCTCCTAAATCAGTATCATCTGAACACGAGGGCTCAAACTAGTGTTCCCGCTAAGGAAGTCACCTCCCCCAACCACAACCACTCAGCTGGTAGTCGGGCTTGAGAATAATTTGCTCCGATCTTCCGGGCCATGGTGGAGCAAATGAATAAGATGTCTCAGATGCTCCAAACGCTCTACATGCGTCAAAGCAAGAAAAAGCAGGGGGCTCAATCCTCCTCAGCCCCGATGCCAGCCTCCAGGCGGGGAGGCCAAAGGAGGAAGAAGCCGACCAAGAAGGCCTCGAGGCTAGACAACACTCACATCCCAGAGGCCTCCAACACCTAGAGCCATTCAAGGCTCGAGCGACGCTTGGGCTGTGGGACTCCTGATGAGAACCTCGAAAGAAGAAATCCTAGGCACTTCCGGGATCAGAAGAGACCTTTCGTGTCATTTGGTCCACAAGCGACAGCAGCCGACCGATGATGCGCCACACCGTAGAAAGAACGGAGTTGAGGATCTACCTCAACTCTAAAAGATTTGGAAACTCCTCCTGGGTGGATAAGAAAGTTCAAAAACTTTAGAACCTCGTGTTCAAGGATGAAGACAAGCACGCGGCTGACTTGAAGAGACCTCCAGTCACCATGGAGATTCGGACCCAACCGTTGCTGCCAAAGTTCAAGATGCCAGCTTTGGAATACTACGATGGAAGTGTTGATCCTATGGATCACTTGGATCACTTTCGCACCCTTCTGAGCTTCCAGGGCCTAAAGGAAGCATCCATATGCCAATGCTTTCCTCTCAGTCTAAAGGCAGACACTAGGATTTGGTTCTACCAGCTCCCAGTGAATTCAATCCGAAACTTTAGGAATCTCGCGAATAGTTTCTTCGCTCAGCATGCCTCAAACTGCCACGAGGAGAAGCAATGGTGGCACTTATCCCACATGAAATAGAAGCCGGGAGAGAACCCGAGAAAGTTCCTGGAACTGTTCACTGCTGAAGCTAGGAGGATACCTAAGTTCATCAAAGAAGTTAAGCTCAACAGCTTTATTTCTGCGTTGGGACCTCTTCAGGCACCTGGCTCACAAAAATTCGTAAACCTTTCGAAAAGCAGAAGTTATTACCCGGCCCTACGTTGCCGCTGAAGAGGCCAACAAAGCAAAGCGCCCAGAGCGAACCAACCAGCCTCACTCTTTCCCAACAGAGGGAAAGAGGAAGAATGGAGGCGGTGACAACCCCCGGAGGAAGCTGCTCAGAGCCGAGCCACCGGCTCGAAAGGAGTTCAAGCCAATGAACTTGACACCATTGAACGATACCCGGGACAACGTCCTAATATAGATCTGGAAGAAAAAAATTTTCAAGTGGCCGAAACCAATGAAGAACCCAGAGGGAGGAGATCCATCAAAATATTATGATTTCCATCGATCTTCGGGACGCAGTACGGAGGACTATTGAACACTGCAGCGGAAGATTGAAGAGCTGATCTGCCAAGGGCACCTCACAAAGTTTCTGAGGAACCCTAGGCAGAGCTTGGGAACCTCGGGAAATGATAAATTGGATTAGCCCCAATCGAGGAACCGGGTATGTTGACCACCCGACATGCCAAGGCGCACCGAACTGATCACCAAGAGAAGCCGGATAAGTAGATGGTGTGGGAAGATACCATTAGTTTTAGTGATAATGATATGACACATGTAATCTTTCCCCATTCAAATCCCCTGATTGTATCTGCGTTCGTTTCAGATGGTATAATTGACTACTAGTTGAAATGAGTTTTCGTTGAAAATAAAAGCTCAAGGGATTTACTCTATCTCAATACATTCTTTAAGTAGGGATTTAAAAAGGATCAACTCAAATCGACCGAAAAACCGCTATATGGGCTAGATAATGAACCAATAACCATCCAAGGAACGATACAGTTAGAGGTTACCCTGGGCATATACCCAAAAATGGTGAGCCACACGCTCACCTTCCAGGTTGTCAACCTGTCCTCCGTATACAACACCATCCAAGGCTAGCCGTGCATAGTAGCGTTCAGAGATGTCACTTCAATATCATACTTAAATATAAAATTTTCAACAGCATGCAGTATTGGTGAAGTGTTGGGTGATCAAGTAACCGGACGGACGTGCCTCATGTCACTGATAGCCCCAAACGGCATTGAGAGGCAAGTAGAGGAGATGGACCATCGAGATGAGGCTACCTTGCAGGAAGCACAATCCGGCGAGGCCACTGACCTCATATATTTGAATCTGGATGATCTGAAAAAGTATGTACAGATAAGGGCCTCACTTGTTGGACCCCTGCGTAAGGAGCTTATCAACTTCTTGAGCCAAAACGTGGATGTCTTCACATGGGCGTCCATCAACATGCCTAAGATTCCGGTAGTAGTAATGGTTCAAAAGTTGGGTTATAATCCGACCGTAAACTCATCAGGTAGAAATGGAGGAACCACTCTATTAAAAAGCTTATATCCATCCAGGAGGAGGTGATAAAGCTGTTGGACGCCTGATTCATCAGGAAGGTCTAGTACCCGAACTGACTCTCCAACGTTGTCCTAATCAAGAAAAGCAACGAGAAATGACAAATGTGCGTCGACTTCTTTGATGTCAACAGAGCCTGCCCAAAGGATAGCTTTCCTTTGCCTAGGATCGACCTGTTGGTGGACTCTACTTCTGATCAAGAGCTGCTAAGTTTCATAAACGCATACTCAGGATACAACCAGATCAGAATGAGCCTGAAGGATGATGAGCACATCTTGTTCATGATTGATCAAGACACCTACTATTATAAGGTCATACCTTTTGGTCTGAAGAACACAGACGTAGCCTACCAAAAGCTCATGAACAAAATATTCAAGAAGCGGATCGGCCGTAATATGAAGTTGTACGTAAACGACATGCTTGTCAAGAGTAAGACCACCAGTGACCATATTCACGATCTAGTTGAATACTTCGAGGTATTCTGTGAACACAAGATGAAGCTGAATCTATCAAAATGTGTCTTCAGAGTATCCTCTCAAAAATTTCTGAGTTTCTTCATCTCTCAGCAAGAGATCGAAGCAAACCCAAAGAAGATCAAGACCCTCACAGACATGACCCTACCGCGAAATGTCAAGGATGTCCAGAGGCTGATCGGGAGACTGGAAGCTCTCTCCAGCTTCTTGGCTAGGTCTATAAACAATTATCAACCTTTCTGCAAGGCTTTGAGAGCAACAAAGGTAAACGAATTTCGGTGGACGACAGAGTGCCAGGCCGCATTCGATGAATTGAAGTAATATCTGGCCAGTTCACCACTGCTGACGTCCCCGAGAGAAGGAGAAGAGCTGTATCTCTACCTGACAGTATCAGAGGCAGCTCTTAGCTTAGTCATGATACATCAGGATTCTGACACGCAGCGATCAGTCTACTACATGAGGAAAATGTTGACTAGTACCAAAACTCGCTACCCACACTCCGAGAAGCTCGCTTTGGCGCTCATCTTTTTAACTAGAAAATTGAGACCATATTTCCAGGCTCATCACATAGTCGTCCTGACCGACCAGTCGTTGAAAGGCATCTTTCAAAAGCCTGATATGGTTAACTGGGCCATCGAGTTGAGAGAGTTTAACATTGAGTTCCGGCCGAGACCAACCGTCAAAGGGCAGGTACTATCTGAATTCATCATCAAAATGATAACCACGATTATCGGTGCGCCCTACACGGGCGACATGAACCATCATTCTGAAGGGTCAAATTGGGTCCTCAATGTGGACGGCTCGTCAACTAACTCAGGCAGCGGGGTCAGAGTGGTCCTAAGGACCCCGGACAAGTTTAAAGTGAAGTACTCATTGAAACTCGATTTTTTGACCACCAATAATATTGCAGAGTATGAAGCCCTACTAGTTGGAATACGACTAGCAAAAGAGTGCTCAACTAAGCGCTTGACTGTCTATAGTGACTCAGAATTAGTCATCAATCGGATTAATGGTAGCTTCGAAGTATGAAACTCACTCTTGGGCCAATGCTTGTCCAAGGTGAAGAGTGCCATCCAAAGGTTCTACAGGCTCAACTTGATCCATGTCTCCATGGCTTAAAACTAGAAGGCCGAATAGCTCGCAAGAGCAGTAGCGGCCGAAAATCTGGAGCAGTACTGGAGAGACATGCGAGAAGTCTTGAGCACTCCTAGTATAAAGGAACAGGAAGTGATGCAGGTCCCTGACTGGGAGAACTGGATGACACCCTACTAGAGATATCTTGTGGATAGTACCCCGCTGGAGAATGCAGACAAAGCCAAGCAGTTCAAGAAGACGGCTGGCTGGTACACTGTAATCAATGAAAGATTATACTACTGAGAATACTTAACTCCGTACCTCCGGTGCCTTACTCCTAAGGAGGCTGGCTACGCATTGAGCGAAGTACATCTTGGAATTTATGGATCACACATTGGTGGTAAAAAACTTGCATTTAAGGCTATGCGTCAAGGATATTATTGGCTAATAATAAAAAAGGATGCCTTGGAATTTGTGAAAAGGTGTGAGAATTGTCAACTCTATGACAATCTTCACCACCGATAGCCCACGAAGTTGAGAGCTCTCTAGGCACCTTAGCCGTTTGTGCAATGGGGACTCGATATCTGGCCAACGAAAATTCATCATCACGAGCATAGACTACTTCACTAAATGTATTGAAGCCACCTCGCTAGCCAAGATCACAGAGTATAACGCCACGGAGTTCATCTGCCAGAGCATAGTAAGCAGATTTGGTGTTCCCGAGACCATTGTAACTGACAACGGAACCCAATTCTTGGGGAAGCGCTTTACCAAATATTGCACCAATCCGGGCTTTAGATTCATCCACACTTTGGTGGTGTATCTCCAAGCGAACGGACAGGTGGAAGTCACCAACCAGACGTTGCTGCACAATCTGAACACCAAATTGGAGGACGTAGGGAGCTCCTGAATTGACGAACTGGTCTCCGTGCTATGGTTATACCAGACAACGCCAAAAGAACCAAATCGTGAGACACCTTTTAGCCTCTGCTATGGGATTGAGGCTGTGATCCCTGTCAAGATTGGGCTTATAAGTCCTACGATCGAAGCTTTCGACCCCCTATGCAACTCCCAAAAAGTCAGGGAACAACTAAACTTGATCAAGGAAACCTGCAAAGCGTTCAGAATACGCACAGAAGCCTACCAATAACGAATTGCTCACTATTACAACAAGAAAGTAAAAGCACGGTAATTCGAAGTTGGAGTCCTGGTCTTACAAAGCATAAAGGCTACGGGCGAGACAGCTAATCGAAACAAGCTCTCCTCAAATTGGGAAGGCCTGTTCCTTATCTCAACCATTTTGTGGAACGGGATATACAAACTCCAAACCCAAAACAGCAAGTTGGTTCCACGAACATGCAACGCTGTCTACTTGAAGGGCTACTTTTAGTGAAGGGTCACACGAGGCCCAGCTAGGCCATGTGAATGGTCATAAATCTGCTTGTAATAGTGTACATGTATTAATAAAATATGTTTTCCTTCTTTGCATGTTGTTGTGTCTATTTTTTTTTCTCTTTTCCGTACGTATACTTGCGTGTAGGTTGTATAAATGCGAACGACGTAGACTGTCCCTAAGTCAAGCGGGACTTTACTTGTTTGCACTTAAACTTTGGTCCCATACCAAGCGGCCCATAAGAAATCGAATTAAACTTTGGTTCCATACGAAGCGGCCCGTAATCGATCGAATTAAACCTTGATCCCAAACTAAGCGACCCGTAAGCGGTCGAACTAAACCTTGGTCCTATACTAATCGGCCCATAAATGGTCGGATTAAACCTTGGTTCCATCCCAAGTGGTCCATTCGCAATCAAATACAAAACCTTAGGGGGATTAAATGGCACACGTAAGAACTTCTTCCAGCAGGAGATAGCGCAGTCAGTTTACAACAGTTGATAAATCGGAGCAAAATATGAGAGAATAAATGCTCCAATGGAGGGTAGGATGCCCGAAATTAAAACCTGGGCTCCACCACTTGATACAAAAAGCACAATCCATCCAATAAAGAATATGTTCGCATATAAGAAGATTATATAACATCACATATACAAGAAGTTATTATAACTTGTCTCGACGGCTTCGCAAAGGTGATGGGTCCCTTGGGAGACGCGGTGCAGGCCTCCGGCCACGACCGATCAGATATCCGACTAATTCATATCAGCGAGAGGCGCATGCATTCCTCGAATCCAGAAAGCCAACTAAAAAATGGGGGTCCACCAGGGAAACTATCCGCCAACTGAAGCTTATCCCAGCCTGAAACTGCTCCTCTAGGGTAGGAGCCACATCTTCAGGGCAAAGCCTTGCCTCAGCTCTTCTTCGAGAGCCGCGATCCTCTCCATTGCTTGAGCATATGAGTTATAAACCGCCTACAGCATAGCTTTAGACTCTGTCAGGGCTTGATCAAGATAGTTGGCTCGCGCCTGGCTCTACAGCAACTCCCCGACCGCTACATTGACATGATACTTCATGTCTTCAGCCACAAGATCGGCCTGAGCCTACATCATACAGGCGATCTCGTCTCCCTATGAAGATAGGAACTCTTCTAACTCGCGAGACCTCCTTGCTAGCTAAGAAAATTAAGAAATGAGTTAACAATGGAAAATTACAAACGGTCAACTGTGCCTCTACGTGTTGAATAAGACATACTTGACGAGAGGGGCTAGCAGACCTTTGGAGTGGGGTATCCCTCGGGGCACCCTGAGGTTAGAGACGAGGGAGGCCTGCATGATTCCACTCCTTGTCTACATCCGCATTAGTAATTTTTCGATCACTACTCTCGGACCGCGTCCTTACATCGCTACTTTCTCCGTCGGAAAAGGATTTCGGCGTAGGAGGAGCCTCTTTCCCAAAGCCAAGCAAACTGGGAATATTACTCATATTCTTGTCAGCCATTAAAAAAGGCAGAGAGGCTACGAAGCAAGGCAATGAAGTTTATCACAGGAGACGCCGCGGTTATATAGGCGAAGTTTTCCACCAAAAACGGCATAGTAACAAGGTTTGAAGGCTCGCGTCGCTTCTGTTCTAGGCGACACGTGTCCTTACCCATTTGAACCTGCCTGCAGCACGAAAGGACAGGCATCACGTCATGTCCTTGAATAGCCATTCTGTGACGGTCAAAGCTAAGGTATGACCGGCCAGACCATGCGATTACAACAAATCGACCAACTGGTCAGCAAAAAAAAGAAAAGAGGAAAACGGGACAAAGGCAGAGCATTAATGAAATGAGCTTTTCATTAATAAAGTTCAATTCACAATTACAATGTAGAAGAATAAAATATAGAGTCTAAGCTCCGGACGCGGGACCACTAGGAGGGTGAGGCTCTCCTTCGGCGTGGCAGTAGTCCATTAAGTCCTTACGATCCACTGCAACACTCTTTAGTGGATCAAGAACGCCCACAAAGAAGTCAGGTGACACCAAGGTGACAATCTGCTTGTAGAGGTTAATGCCCTCTAAAATTTTGGATTACAGCAGTGCACTCACCTCCTCTAGACTCAGGCGGACTGCAATCTTAGCCTCAAGCGTGGCAACTTTTCCTCAAATTTTGCCAGCCTTCCACTCAACCCTGATGGCTCGTGCTTCCAAGCTCCCCAGCCTCTCTCTCAGCTCTGCCAGCTCAGTCTTGAGGGTGGTATTTTCCTCTTGAACTCTTCGGGCATGGGCGATGCTCTCATCCCTATCTCTTTGGGCTTCAGCAGCAAGGGCATCAGAGCGACTTAGGAGCTCTGTCATCCGGAGAATTTCCTCCTTCCTTTCCAGAATCATCTCATTTTGTTGGCGCAAGCCCTTTGACATTGCATCAAGGATCCTCTGGTCCTGTAATCCCAACAAAAACAAATCAATCAAGCTGACAGAATTAAGAGAAAGAAGAAGCTCCTCTCGAGAGCTTAATGTCAAAAACTTGTGCATCTTCTTTTTCCTCGCCAATCCCTGTGACCCCGAGCTCTGTGATGAGAGGTCCCGTGATGGACCAACCGGAAGACAGAGTGTGGAAATTTTAGGGCTGCCTCTGTAGAAGTCCTCACTCCATCTGCAGTTCCAGCTCCACCAGAAGGGACCTCCACTGAAGTAACTACGACGCCGCCCACGGCCTCAGGGAGCAGAGCAACAGTGAGACTGACCTCACCAATCTCCATCAGTTCCACAGGTGGCTTGAGGTCTAGCTCCCTCATCCCTTCCATTTCCGGTGCCAACTCCACCAGTGGTACAGAATTGCCCGGTAGCGATGGCGCAACAATGAGCTCCCTGGCAGCAACCCCCTGGATGACTCCCAAGTCTGAAAAGATAGCTGGAGTCTCCTCCACAGAATGCTCTCTGACCCCTGCCAGTTGTCCAACCATGCAGTAATTTGGCTTGATGGAGGACAAGGAAGAAGCCACAACTGGCACTGCCCTTTTCTTCCTAGGGATGCTAGGAGCGTTGCCAATGGTGAGAGCCCTAACCTTCCTCTTAGGCTGTGATGCTGTCAGCGGTGGAGCTTTGAACTTTTAGACTGGTAAGGGAGGACCCCAGTGAGCTCTCCTCACCTCCTCCCGAGATACCAGGTGATCCCTCCTGAACTCAGAAAGATGCTCCATCACCAACATCAGCAGCGGCTCCACAGCCTCCACCTCCTTCTTAGTGGGCTTCTCAGTAAAGTCCATAAGGACATTGCCCCATTCCCTGGATAGGGGCTAGCCATTAGAAAGTTGCATGAAGAAGAATCGATCTTTCCAATTCTTAACTAACTCGTAGATTGCTCAACTGATGCGTAGATCCCTAGGAGAAAACAAAATACAGTCCCTACTCTGGGTAAATCAAAACATAACCCTCACGGCCTCCATCGTCAGTAACCATGAATGGTGGCAGAGAAATATACAAAGTGAGCAAAGATAATGAACAACATTCGCGTAAAGTCGTGTGATGGGACGCAAAACTCCATAAAAGTGCGGAAAAGCTCCTTAGGGATTGGGAGACGAAGCCCACTTCGCAGGTAAGCCTAGTAGACAGCAATGTGGCCTGCCGGAGGAGAGCAAGCCCTATTCAACTCCACAGGAATCAAGAACATAATGTGGGACGGGATGTTGTACTAAACGTAGAGTTCCCTCACTTCACCGGAAGAAATGGCGAAGGAAATTTCATTAACTGAAGGCGCCATGTAAGCAGAACAAAAGGGGGAGACGAAGACTTGAGATGTTTCGGAGAAGAAAAGAGCGAGGAAAGTTTGAACTACCGTGAAGCTTTTATAAGGATCACAGCCACTAAAGAGAAACAGCGCATCGAAAAGGTTTGGCAATCATAACAGACATGTGTCAATTCCGAAGAGGGCGCAGTCAAGTCATATCTTCTGGCAAATTAATTGTCGGGATTACAACCACCCTATGCGGTGACACGTGGCAGAAGGCAACGAGCCGCTTAGAGTGGCAGGAGTCCTGAAACGGCACTGCGGCCCTTCAATTTCCCATCCGGTAGCATAACAGAACAACGCATCAAAGGCAACCGCTTACGTTCTCTAGATTCTAATGTTACGGTCAACGAATCCAGTCAGCGTCCGCTTCTGCTCCGTTCTTTGGATTCAAATGTTGCGATCGACGATTCTGGTCAATGTCCTCTTTTGCTCCATTCTTCGGATTCAAACGTTACGGTCAACAAATCCAATCAACGTTTACTTCAGCTCTGTTCTCCGAATTCAAACGTTGTGGTCAACGAATCCAGTCAACATCCGCTCCATTCTATTCTCTAGATACAAGCGATACTGTCAATGGCTTTGGTCAATGTTCGCCTCTACTCCATTCTCCGGATTCAAGCGATACGGTCAATGAATTCTATCAATGTTTGCTTCCACTCCGTTCTTTGGATTCAAGCGTTACGGTTAGCGAATCCAGTCAACATCTGCTCCATTCAATTCTCTGGATTCAAACATTACACTTCCACTCCATTCTTCATATTTAAGCGATACGGTCAACGAATCCGGTCAACATTCGCTTCCACTCCGCTCATGGGATTCAAGTGATACGGTTAACAGATCGACAAACATCTACTCTGTAGCGAAAAATAAATGATAGTGAAATATGCATGGTAGCAAAAGACGAAGACAAAAATAACTGTAAGTTTTCTCATTAACTTCCTCTTTACAAGTTACACGGTCAACATAAGCCAATACATGACAGTACTCTAAAGAAACGTAGGAGAGTTGCGTGAGGAGTCACAACCCTCCAAAACAGTTATCAAGATTTCAATGTGGGAAGGCTCGAACCCATATTCAAATTTTGATAACAACTACCCTCATGAAAAGGGATGACCAAAGCGACATCCTACATGAAAAGGGGTGGCCAAAGCAGTTCAAGCTTCATGACTCGAAACAACAGTGCCAGAGAGTGCGAACCGCCTAAGTTCCAAAATAGCGGCTAGGGCAACAAGTTTCCCGACCAAGTCGAGCTCCCGTGACATCAACCTAGGCGTCAAGGAAAGACCATGATGAGGAATGTCAAAAGCTTCCCAATTTATAGTGCATACAGAAGTACTAATCGCCAAAAGGTAACAATGCTGGCAAATCTGTAGAGAATCAAAAGGTAGGGGAATCACGCTAAGAACAGTGAAAAAGAGAATATGTGACAGACCTGAGAAGACGACACAGTCATTCACGTCTCATCGTGAACATGCTGGAAGTCGGAGATCCAAGCCACCAGTACTGGGGGCTAGTGATGGGGACGTCAGTAGTGTGCCGACCCAAGAGGGGTAAGTGCTCCAGAATCCATAGTGGCCCATTTATTATTGGGACGATCAACGCTACCGTTGACTGAAAAAACGCAGCAAATAGGTAGGATGCGGCCCAAGTTAAATGCAACCCAAATCAAAATCAACCCACGCGCACCTTTCCAAGCCTCAACAATCATTTGCCCTAATTCTCCATACCTCCAATAAAGGCAATCTCATCTGTAACAGAAATCTCGCAAAATCAGAGCACATCCTGAAAAGAAGACTTATAAATCAGCGTGCGATCCTCAGAAGACGTCCTAACCGTCATTGTGTGCGACATCTCCACAGAAGGAAGGGAATCCTCCTTCTTGACCATTGTAGCCCAGAATGCCACCTACGCCCATGCCGAGGAAGGAAACAATTCCTATAAAAGTGGATATCTTACCTTGCCACCTAAAAAAGGCAGCGGGAGTCCATGACTATAAAAGGCCATGGAGACTCTCTTCATAGACACTCACTCTTGTAGATTCAAGCTAACAGAAGCTCTCTAAGGTCTAAAAGCATCCGAACGCTCTCCTTCTCTGTTACTAGTTCCCTGCAAACCTAGTATTCGGAGAAACTATTCTACATAAGCATCCTCGCTCAAAGCCACTCACCACGAGTGCATCTCCGACCATCATTCTCCAATCCCAACCTTAGCATTCACCATTGCATTCTCCGTATTTACCTTCTCAATCTCAGAATGTTATTTACTAATTTGAGCGTCAGAATATTTTTGATGGGATAAAATTTTGCCGTCACCTGACCTCTTGTTTAAAGTTGTGGTGTGCAAGATTCCAAGCATGAAGGACGATAACCAAAATTCGACGGCCCAATTCGATCCGAATTCGTTCAAAATTTAGATCTATGACGTATCAAAAAATATAATTATTAATGTGTATCTCGTTTCTGGATAATCATCCGAATGGAATCGGGTTAGACCTTTTAACCTTTTAATCCAAATCATACACATCATAATAATTAATAATAGGTCAAATGATACTGGACTTGCTTACTGGAATATTTTTTAAAATTTAAATTAAAAATCTTTTCAAGAAAATAAAAGATGATAAGAGCTTGAAGAAAAGAGAGAAAAAAATGGAGGATTTGGCTCCGTAATTTTTAAGATTTATAAGTGTATACAGAATAGAGTTTTGCTCTTACTATTTTTATAAGTGGTTCGAAATTGGTCCCTTTATTTGAAAAAAAATTGACGTATTTATAACATTATTACCAATCAATATGTTATTCCTAGAGAAGTATGATTGCATGTTAATTAAGGAGTCATATTGATTGAAAATTAAATAGTCTAACCATTACATATAACAGTTTAATTGCTTCAACCATTCATCCATCAATTCATGTAATTATTTGTCGAAATTAATCCTTTAAATTAATTAACTGAGTGGTTATTTGGTACCTCAATTTTTTGAATTACCAATAGTTTAGTCATTCGAATATCTAGTAATTCGATAAGATTATCCTCCGTTTCAGGTTTAACAACTTAATTGATTCATAATTCTCCATGAGTTTACAGTTTATGGGCTCCACATAACAACGGGTCGAACAAATCTCATCTTAGACCGAATCCAATATTAGTTCCCTATATTTGGAGGTTGAATTCAAATTTTGAGTATATTTGAATAAACATTTGAGTAATGTGCTTTGAACGCCACCCGAAAGCTCATTTCTAATAAAATCTTAGACAATACACATTGGTTGTTGGTCGATTTTATCAGTCAAAGCCTGATTATTTGCTTTATTAACAAAGATTCTTTGTCCATTTGGTTACTTTTTTTACTTCAAAATGCTTTATTTTGTGGTCCTTTTTTTGCTATAAAAGGACATACTCTCTTTTTGTTTTTAACTAAATTTCAAGTCTCAACAATCGGTAAAGCTTTGTTTGATTTTTAACTAAATCTCTTATCTTAACATTTGATAGGGTTTCCATTCTATAAACCTAAAGAGATAGCTCTCCTGGATGCTTTCATATTTTTCAAGAATTTGTTCATAAAATTTGTTTTAGTTTATTTTTTACTCATGTCATAATTCTTAATATGTTTCTTTTATAAGACTCGTAGTTTTGATTAATATAACTATCTAAATAAAAAAAAATTATTTAGTTATTGGCCTTATTACCATAGTATTTTTCATGTTCTAGTTTGATAGAGATTTATCGATTTGATATTTTGGTAACTTTGTCTTCTAATAATTTCAACTCCTAACATTTTAATTTTTTGACAATTTTTCATTCTTACAAATCGGCATCTTCAACCAAATAACTGGGAGAGATATGGGTGGTGAATGAGGTTTTAAGGATTGTCAATGAGGTTTGGGTTGAGATGGCTCAGATGAAAGTTGCAGAATTTGTTCGTCTTACAACTCTAACTATTGCTGCTCCTTCTGATAAACTTTCAACGGAGATGCTTGTCTTGAATTTTGAAAAAAGGATTCTCATTATTCCTTTGAGAGAGGAGCATGGTTCTCCATATCATTTCTCATATGAGGATGAGTTATTTGGTACTCCTACCATTGCAGAATATGGAATTTTTGCTGTTATCGGCTCTCCAATATCTGTTGGCCCATTGCCTTGTCCTTTTGCATATCATGCCACTTCCTGTAGACTAAATAATAATGTAGTTATTGTTATAGAATCTTCCATTCTTTCGTTGCCATCCTCTCCAACTTCTGTGGGTTTTAAGGCCTTAATAAGAGCCCAAGGTTTTGAAATTTTCCTATATAGTAGACCTGTGCCACTTCTTTGCTGGAGGAAGCCACCTATGCCAAATTCTTACCCAGCTGGATAATCATCATCATCAGGTTTTACCCAAAGGTATCTTCTAAACTTTTAATTTTGAGTCATTCGGTTGTATTTAAACTACTACCTCAAATTTTTTTTTTTTTTTTTTTTTGTAATCTAATAACTTGATGTGGGAGATAAGGAGCAGGTTGTATAGTTAATATGTTGAGATTGAATGTCTATGTCGGCCCGAGATGTGGCTTAAATCTATACATCCATATTAGGCCGGCCCAAATTCTAGGCTCGCGGACTAGTGCAGAGACCCAATGGATGGCAGCCCATAACTCAGCACCTGAGGGGCCTGCCTTGGAATGGGCGGCTTGGGCGGACTGGCCCAAGCTCAGTCCACTAGACTACAATCGGGTGGAGAGATCCGCCCCGTGGTATTCTCTCGGATCGCATGCCAGCGGTGCACAGCTCAACGCGGGATCTTTTCAAAGTCGTACTAATCTCACTATATATTGCCAGAATATTTTTCAGATTTGCCCACCTCCCAGAATGGCAATTGAAGTTGATGAGATCCTGTACTGGATTATTCGCCACCCCAAGTGACAAAAAGGATCCGACAAATCACTCCTCGGAGGACGCAATCACACTACGATTTTCTCAATCCTCTTGAAAAAAAACGATCCCCACGAATAAGCAGCAATTGCAATAAGCGGCGCCCTCAATTATCGTGACAATTCAGCACTCCTAATTGTCGACAACCGTCTCTGCAAACTATAAATACCCATTCACTACAGTAGCAAAGGGAGAACTGAGAATTCAGAGAGAGAGAGGAGATAGCACAGAGAGGGCATGGTCAGACAAGATCTCACACCACTTAAAAATCACCTCCAGTGCGAGAGAAAAGGGGAAAAAAAATCTGGCCATCATGGGTCAGAGAGGGAGAAACCCCAAGAAAAAGACAGTTTAGTCCTGTTTCCACTCCAACTTCATCTCTTGCTGCCAACAAATCTTTGGTGAAATCTTCTGCCCACCTTGGGGCTCCAGCTCGGACGTTGCCCGCTTCGACACCACCAACTTCTACGCCAACGCCACAATGAAGGCAGAGGTGGAACCTTTCTCTGATACCAAATGTTAAATCTGGATGTGGGTA
>JAODPA010143610.1:0-11941 GCA_025585075.1 Nepenthes mirabilis | reverse complement strand
ATTTGCGTGAATAACAATTTTCATATAAATAGTGGGAATTATTAGTTCTATATTTGTATAACAATTCTCAGGAAATATTTATTTTTGGTTAAATTTGTAACCAAATGGAAGAATTTCTATTCTCAGATAATAGAAATTTCATTCCCACCTTATTCTCTCCAACCAAATATAAGATTAATGTGGACAATATTTCAAATAAAAATGGACATCACCTCATCTCTACAATGGCTATTTTGTGGAGGTGGGTCATCCCACATTTGTTGAGTGAATAGGGGTCCCCAGCTCATAAGTGCAATGTTCCTTTGTTTCTTCAAGGCTTGACTTTTCAAGGGCAAGATCATGTTAAATGAAGCTACAGATCAATGCATCCCACTCATGCCTTCCCCTAAAACAAACAATACCTAAATGGGAAGAGATTTGTTAAGTTGTTATGGCTACCCGGTACAAAGGCTCCCAAATTTACTCAACGGCAATAATTAGAAGCTAAATTGATCAGTGGTGAATATTGCATCAATTGTAGTTTAAATAATTATTTAATTTTTATTATTTATCTATTAAACTTTTAATCCTGGCCGTTGGATAGGTATAGAAACCTTCCCACAAGAATTATTATAATAACACTTGAATAGGAGCCAACTTGATTTCAAAACTAAACAAGAGCAATGTTTCATTGCAAAAGAAAAGAGGAACAACTAGAAGAATTAGAACTTTGGTAGATTAATGGTGGAGATTGTATTAAATAATTTAAATGAATATTTAATCTCCACTATTCATCTATTAAACTTTAATTTTGAATGTTGGATAAGTATAAAAGCCTTCTCACTGAGATTATAACAACACTCAAACCGGTATTGACTTGATTTTGGAACTAAACAATATCAGTGTTGATGACATAAGAAATGTGGAATAAGCAGCAGAATTCATTATAGATCAGCAAAGAAACTGTAAGTTTTTGAGTCAACAGCAATCAGTCTCAGAGCTGCAACAGCTGCAACAACAGACATGATGCTAAAGAAGCAGACATTAAGCCAATGCCAGAGCTTCTTCAAAGCAGTCAGCTTGTTCTTCTTCGCGATGAGGTACATGTGATTGGCGAGGATAAACGTGAGAGGGAAAGTGCTGATGGCACCCGTCAGGCTCATGAAATCTCCAAGGAAAGGCAGCAGAGCTGAGACGAATGTGTTGACGACTATGTATCCTCCCCTTACGATCACCCGAAACGATAAGTTCCTCAAAGCCAAAGGACTTCCCTTGATGCCAAACTTTGTGTCGAGGTACTCGTACATTGGACTAGCAAATATCTGAAAGATAATAAAGAAGAAAAACTGGGTTCAATTTCTCGATTCGAGCTAGTAATACGTTGTGAAAAGAGCAATGCTAGCGATGATCGCTTTAAGCAATTGATTGGAAGATGATGCGCACTCAAGACCACCCAATCATACAATAACTGACTAGCTGCTAAGAACAACCGTTTTAAGTGATGGCTGTAGAAGAGCACAGAGACCGGTTCAGTGTCACTTAAAATGCAAGCCAAATGTTATATTTGGATCAAGTATTTAGATATGACGTCTAATTTGTGTCATATTCGTGTCGGGTCGAGACATAAGTATAATAGATTATAGGCGAATACAAACACAACCCATTAAATAAACAAACAATACGACGTAACAGGGATTAACAATTGAATAGCAAGTTGTATTATGAGACACAAAAAAACACATTTAACATGTTAATACAACAAAATAAAACATGCTTAATACGTATTTCATCACATGACACTGTTACACTTCTAACATGAGAAGAAATAGTTAAAATGTCAACATATAATACAACTAAAAACTTGAATGGTTGAATAGATTTTAATAGTGTTTGTTTATAATTGTATTTACCCAACACATCTATTTTTGTCTTAACATGTTATCATGAAACACGACACAACAATTTTGTTTTATGGACATATCAACTCGTTAATAAAATGAACCCATTCAATAGAAACACAAAGCCTCTTATTTGGGTTATGTTTATATGAATATTTGTGACCACTAAATTGAGCCGAGCCAAAACCAAGACCTTTTTGAAAATACAAAACATTTCACGAATATAATATTATAGATTAACAAAAAATATATTTACAAAAAAATTCCTAACCCAGGCCAAGTTAAGCCGAAACGGTCACTTTCACCCATGACCATGCTCAGCCCAAAAAACAATCAAGCCTAACTTTTTTATTACGTCTATCAATAATATTCACATATATTGACTAAATTCCATAAAATTTCAGGTCAGACGGGTCTACTAAACTTAGAACAATCTTTTTCTTTATCAAAATTGAATGGACACTAAAAATTTATGAAAATTTCAGTCAATAAACATCAATATTGGGGCCTCCTGATACTTATATTTTTCAATATTGCGACAATACCATAATCTATTGCCATATTGGGATATATCGGACATTATAACGTTGTCAATTTATGAACTTTAAAAATTTATTTCTTTTCAATATATTCAATACCGATATATTTTTTTCAATATATCCTTTATCAATATGGTTGCAATCAATACCAAACGGAGGAGAGTAAAGAGGAGACATACATGCAACGCAATTACTGAATGCAGGAAAGCAGCGATATTAGCCATTGCCTTAACCCAAACTGGACCATTGACGTTGCTCAGCAAATAGGATGATGTCGAGGATCCAAATGCCCAGTAGCCGATAAAGGTCAGTGCATACATAGGAAGAACACCGACACTGAACTGAAAATATAGAGATTTCATCATGTTCTTCACAGCCGGCTGTCGCACTGTTGCCTGCTCGCAAATTGAAGGTACCAAGTTCAATTCTTCATCCATTAGAAGTAAAAAGAGTTCAGATTGTTTACAGCATACAGCTTCCATTCCAGACCAGATTAAAACTGGGTCGTCTAGCTCAAAATTTTATACAATATGATCAAGGTATATGGGAAATGGGGATAAAGCAATATAAAAAATAAGAAATGCTAAATGTCTGGCCTTTTTAAAAATTTTCTCATTTTTTTTTATTTTTTAAGAAAAAAAATCTTTTCTATCTATTTATGAAGATGTTGTAAAGGGTTGTAAATCTGGCATTTCTCAAAAAAAAATTAGGTCGGTTTAGTTTTTGGGTTGGGTATGGTCATGGGTTAAAAATACCTGTCAAGCCCAAATGACACAAAATTCAATTTTTTTAAAAATAAATTTTAACATTTTAGATGAATAACAATTAAAAAAAAAAAAAAAGATCTCATCAAACCATATTTTTGTATAATTGCCACGTATAACTTACCTNTTATGTTTTTAGGTATTTTTATTTTAAATGTAAATTTTTAAAGAAAATTACTTTAAAATCAAAATGTCATGGCCGGCTCAGACCTACCTAATTTTAATTATGGAAGGGTACAATTATGGTTTTAGACCGAGTAACTGGGGCTTATCTAATCCCACTTAGCGGTCAGATTTTTTACATTAAAAACAGTTCAAACCTGATTTTGATCAAGGCATTCTATTTCTAGTTCACACCTGAATCTCAGGAAGCATTCCTGTATTGAATGCAAAAACCAAATTAGCAGATGCTCCAATTGTGGTAAAGATTTTGCCCATCTTTGTTCCTGGTATGCTGTAGTCTCTTGCTGGGGCTTTGGTTCCTATGACATTGAGAAAAATTTTCATTATTCCAGCCATACTTTAACTAAGGCATAGCAATTCGGTAGAATGATGACATTATAGATATTCTTAAACAGTTAAAAGGGAAATCGATTTTATAATGACAAGATCAGTAAAAGAAAATTCACCGAATATGTCATTCAAAGAGAAAGTGGTAAAAAATATGAAGTTTTTCTTTGTATATTGTACAGATAATTTGATTGACGGTGATTGAAAAGGAAAGAGATATTGCTTTAAGTTTAGTTGATTTATTACAAACTAATTATATAGGAAAAGATAAAAGTGACGGTAGAGTTAGTCTGACTGCTCTAACTATGGTAGAATATTTCTACATGTTAATGAACAAGATGTTCCAATGCTATGTTCTGTTTATCAATCATATCTTCTGTTTCAACAAGTTCCTACATGGCAGCTCCTATGCTATGCCTTCTCAAAGAGGCATAGAAACACATAAGAACTCTTTTCCCCATATCAGTATCTAGGGCTTCATAGTTTAGTATGTGTTGGAAAAAAAGAGGATAATGGCCAGTTGGACAAATTCGAGTCGGACAAGAATGATATATGCACAAACACACACAATAGAGGAATACGAGAGAAAAGAGCAACAACACACCAAATTTTTACGTGGAAAACCCTCTTCTAAAATAAGAAGAAAAAATTACGAGATATTTAGTCCATAAACAAATTTTACTATTTGTGAAAATGGTTACAGAAATCCCTTTTGGCTACAGAAACCCTTTGAGAGTTGAAAACGAAAAACAAAGAGCAAGAATACAAGATGTTATAGAAATCCCTCTTAAGTATTTATCCTTCTCACTTCTCTCTACATCCTCTTTCTTGTATGCCCAGCATGCATATATGTACAAATTTTTTTCAGAGACTGTCTATCCAATAGGCTGGTTGCGTGTGTGTAAAATTTACAACCAACTTTGTAACTTGTCACAAACTTTGCCCACTTACTCTGCTAATCGCCATTCTGTCGGGAGGAGTTGACCTACTCAACCAATCGAGTACTAACTCTGAGAGTGAACTTCCCNTGTCAATATAGTAAGATATCATAATATTGTCAAGATATCGGAAAATGTCACATAAGAGGCCTGATGTTAATATAAATTGACCAATATTTACATCTACTTTAGGGTAAGAGATCAATATAGTTTTTCCCCTTTCTGCAAGGAGGGGGGGGGGTTCTTTCAAGAGCTAGAAATTTATACTAGCAGTTGATACATCATGCATTCAAGAAGCATCTACAATGAAATTTAAGTAATTAGGCAGCTTCAGATTGTTATCCAGGCATTAAATATGACAAACTGGTTTCAAATTCTCACCAACACAAACAATAAACCAAGATTCATCCACGTCTTTAAGCAAAGTATTAACACTGTTCTGATTTGCCCAAAATGAATGAAGTGTAAGAATTAGCTCATATTACTTGATACATATTTAGCAATCTATTGAAATAATGAAGTGATATAATCATACAGAGTTTCATTATATTTATTGGTAAAATTATTTTCTTGATAGGTGTGTTCTTTAATGGAACAAATGACATCTATGAATTTGAGAAATCAGTCCTTTTCTTGCCCTATAAAAATTGATTTAACCTATCACATAGTATGTCAAGGAGCAGATTTTCCTGGCTTATTAAAGTGATAGCTTTTTCAGTGGAAGTTAATTTTTGTTTCATCCTTGAGAAAAAACAAAAATACAAAAGAAATTATCTCAGCAAAAAATTTTGTAAACTCTCATTATGAAAGAGAAAACAGGAGAAGAGAAACCAACTTCTTGTTCTTAAACAAAGAAAAGAAACTTTAGCATGGATTCATGTACGTACTTGATAATTTATTCTGCATTATTGTTTGTGAACTAACATGATAATTCAACGATCCATATAATGATTTATAACTCAAAGTTTTACATATACTATTTTGGGCACGACAGAAGCAAAATGATCAATTGGAAGCACATAATTCAGAGTATGAAAATGGTGTTCTTCCTTCTCGGTTCAATGGTGTTCTTCCTTCTCAGGGTGACTTAGAAGTCATAAATTGAGAAGCTATATTGATCATTTCTATAAGATAATGAGTACTTTTATAGTAAAAATGGCAGGAGAACATACCATCTCGAAGGGAAAGCACAATGGCTACAGTAATGAAAATTAGACTGAGGAATGTTGAAACACCGAGCCAAAGTCTTAAAGCAGACAAATGGGGTATTCCTATAGCAAACATTCCGCACACAAAACCAGCAGTCACTATGCAGTAAGGGAGCTTCAGTATATCATCATCCCTGAATAAAGCATACACAGCCTGCACAACAAATTTACAGTTGAAATATTCATTTGAAGATCAAGTGATGGTGGGCATTGCATCAATTGCCAAATGAGGTACCGTGGTTCCATTTTTTCAGTTTCAGATCTTGTGGCATCTGATTCATTGTTTCTTGGCTTCTGTGCTTGATTTGGCCTCCTTTTGTATTAGGGATTCGAGATATTAGCAATAATAAAAAAAATTCATACAACACCACGTTAAATTTACATGGAAAAAAACTCCAAAAGGGAACAAATTACGGGTAATAGAAGAGAGATTCACTATCTTCAAATTAAGATTACAAGAGATGGCTCCAAAATGAGTATTCCAAAACTCTCTTAAAACCCTAAAGCAAATGGAGATATATATAGAAAGAGAATAATGATGGGCCCAAAGAACATGTGCATACCACACCACTAATCTCTATTAAAAAATTATATTAAATCACACTGTCAACTTTTCGAATAAGGTCTTCAAATGATCCAATTACACAAAACGAATTTAGAACATGCTTAACATTTCATTTATTTGGCGGCTCAAGAAATGACTCAGCTGGTTTGGCTCTCTCAGTGGGTCTTAAGATGCCTCGGCCTAGGGACGGAGCCTGGCTCTTGTATATCCTTAATATTTTCCTTCTATATAACTAATTACTTACCAAAAATTGAGTTAACTGGCGTGACACCTAGTTGTCATTCACAGTAAGACTGGAGACCTTTTGCTTTACCTGCTCCAAATGCCTTTTTTTTCTTGGACAGGCTTTCTAATTATGTGAACTATATCAATAAAACTCAAACTATCAATTGAGATTGAATAATCCTTCTGACTGAATTAATTTCAAGGGAACTCTAGCTGGTTGAAGCCTTGGAATTGTTGAATTTTCAAGAAACTCCCCTGCAAGTCACACCGTATGGATAGGTTATCTGGAGGAAGCAAGATACTTGCAAAAGGCTTACTCGAACAGCAAAATTCACTGAAAGTTCACATGAGATTCGTGCGATGTGTGCTCGAGAAAAAGCCATTTCTAGTGAACCGAAAGCATTTGTGCATGATAGGCACAGGATGGGTGCATGTGAGCATTTAGGACAGAATTGACACATCTTATGCGCACTTGAGGAATGCTCGTGCGCCAATTCCAATGAGACTAACGTTTGAAATGTACACGTACATGAATTGTTGAGAAGGGTTATACTTGATACATGTCTGAGGGACGCTTGTACATTGAAAATATTTTTAATACAATGGTTCCGCATAAAGATAGGGAAGAGAGAAATGAAAGAGAAGGAAAATTTTTGATATTCAATTAAGATCCGATTTGAATTTTATTTTTCGCAAAATTTAGGTATATTGTTCTAGTCTTGATTCTAGGATATATCACCAATTTGTTGCTTTTTTTCTCATTGTATTATTTTTTTATGGGTTGTAAGGTGTGTTGAGAGATTGTATTCAAAAGTTATTCACCAGGTTGTAGTGAATTTCTCAAATATCAAAAGGAGTAATATTTATAATCAATCACTATTTTATAATATATTTGTTTAGAATTTTTTTATAATTTTTTCTTCAATTGAGAAGAATTTTTTCACATTAAATATTATTGTACAACTTTGTATACTTGATTGCATGTGTTCCTTATACTCAAAGGTTTGGTGTTGATAATTGAGGATTTTGATTTGTTTCCACTGTGCCATTTGTGAGTGTATTTTCAATTTCAATAAGTGATATTAGAAAGCAACTTTGCGGATTTTAAAATTACAATTTAATGGCATCGACATCGAGGAGCTTGTCATTCCACATTAAGCAATTTAACATGCAATAATGTCATTTTTTGGAAAGAAATAATAAGGAATATTTTGATTTGTGAAGGAATAGTAAAAGCACTAAGGAAGAAGAAAAACAAATTGGAAAAGATGAAAGATGAGAAGTGGCAAGATATAATAGATCTTACAAATTGTACGAGTGAATTATATCTTGTGGATAACACTATTAAAAAAGTTGTCAGTTTATCGGAGCCAGTGGAGGTTTGGATGAAACTTGAGAACTTATACAAGTTCATGTCCTTGACGACAAGGTTATATGTAAAGAATAAATTCTATGACTTTCAGTTGTTGAAAGGGAGTAGTTTTGAAAAGCACTTAAATGAGTTTAACTGAATTTTATGACAAGTGTCGGCACTTGATAAGAAAATCAAGGATGAAGACAAAGTGTTGGTGTTATTGGCTTGTTTGCCAGCCTCAAACAATCACATTGTTATGATGCTATTGTTCAGGAATGACACATCAACCCTGATGAGATCATTGATTCTTTCTTATAAACTGACTCTAGGCAGAAGAAATTAATGAGGTTTTTGGGAAGCTAAATGTCTTGATATCTACTAGCAAATGGGGGAACAGGTGATCGAAAGACTAAGACAACAAGCAAAGAGAAGCAAGAACTAGTCCAAGTTTTAGGACATTGAGTACTTTCACTGTGAAACAAGAGCTACATGAAGAGGGAAAACTTTAAAATGAAGCAGGAGGAAGGCAGTAGCGAGAGACAAGAGATGAGGGATCATGTCGACAATGATTAGGCATCTATTGCTACTTACGAAGACCTTCTAATCATCCATGTATGGAAAACATGGAGCTTTACGAGCCACAAGACAAGTTGGGTGATAGATAGCGATTCTTCATACTATACGACATCGAGAAAGTCTCTCTTCATCTCTTATATGCCTAGGGACTCCGGGTTATTGAAGATGGGTAACGATTACTCGTTAAAAGTAGTTAGCATTGGGGGTTGTTAGCTTGCGAACAAGTAATGATACGAAACTCATATTGAGGGGTGTGCAACATGATCTGAATGTCCAGTTAAATGTAATTTCAACCAAGAAACTTGATGAAAATAACTTTTGCACAACGATCAGCAAAGGACGATAGAAGCTTACGAAAGGTGCCTCCATTGCGATAAGGGAAAGAAAATGTTCAAATTGGTACTTGACGGAGGCTTTGATTACTAAGGTAATACTAACGTGACCAATGGGAGGCTTGGTCAAGGTGACAAAAAAAGAAAGCCAATGAGGAGTGCAAGGGGGAGTAACTCTACAATAAAAAAAAGTTAAAGGAGAGTGGAAATACTTTAGGTTCGGTAGAGTGAAAGAGAGAGTTATTTAAATTTGGGAGGCCGACGCTGGGATCTCCGTTGAGAGAAAATTGTTAAAGGATAAGAGATGATAGTTGCTGGTAAAGTGAGGGGCTTCCCCTAAGATTGTAAGGGAAAGTTTATTGAATTTTTAGTTACTCCATTGTGAATCTTTTAGCTAATGGATGGGTCATTTAGAGGATATGCGATGTTCGTGTAAGACTCGCTTGGTAGAAATGTCAAGCAAAGGTTGTGCGATGTTTGTGCCAAGGTCGCTCAAGTAAGGGAGTTCACTAGAGATTTGCACAAGGTACGTGGGAGATGCGTTTAAGCGAAAGTCATTTCTAGCAAATCAAAAGCATCTATGCCTGATAGGTACACGATGGAAGCTTGTGTGCATTTGAGACAAAGTGGGCTTGCTTGATGTGTGCTCTAGGGACACTTGTGCACCAATTCCAGTGAGGGGCTCCCCACAAGACCAGTGTCTGAAGGGCACATGTTCATAGATTGTCTAGAGAGATCACACCTAATGCACACTTTGAGGGCACTTGTCTGCGAACATTAGTATAAAGCATCTTGATGCGATTTTATGATAAATTTTGAAAGTATTTTCAATACAAGGACGTCGCACAAAAAGAGAATAGAAATGAGAGTGGAGGAAGATTTTTGTCATCTGATTGATATCTAATTTGAGTTTCATTCTTTGTTAAACTCAAGTATGTTGTTCTAATCTTAATTACAAGTATATCACTATTAATGGGGATTCAGACTTGTTTCCTCTGCATCAATTTTCCATTGAATGCCAACATCAATTGCTATCTAGTGACCTTGAGTTGAAGCCCCCGAGCATGCCCAATAGGCAACTCTTATGGCGAAGAACCATATCAAAAATAGTACTCTTACTACAAGTTTACTACAACTCTATAATATATATATATATATATATAGTGACACTTACTCATTGATCTCTATTTAGTTATTTTCCAATTGAGTGGACTCACCTAATGGTGCCACATCATATTTTTGGGTAAGCAGTGCCACATCATCATTATATATATATATATATATAAAGTGACACTATAAAGTGACACTTATTCATTGATCTCTATTTAGTTATTTTCCAATTAAGTGGACTCACCTATTGGTGCCACATCATATTTTTGGGTAAGTAGTGCCACATCGTCATTTTAAAATTGTAGTAAACTTGTACAAAGGCTGGCTAAGCTATATGCAATGGAGGTTCCTCGTTACTGAAAAATAAATAAATTATCATTTTAAATTAAAAATTACCTTCAGTGCAGAGCCTGCCAGAATAATATATCCAGTGTTGATCATGAAAAGGTTGATGTACTGCAATGCCCAGGTGAGAGAATATGCCCTCCTGCCTGAAAAGGACGGCTCAGTCAGACAAAAAATCAAACACTTTGTGGGCATGAAAGAACGGCACAATTTACTCCAATTCTCAGTCATACAAAAAACAAACACCTCTTATTCTCAGTCATAAAAAAAATCAAACACCATGGGGGAATGAAATAACAGTACAATTTACTCGTCATCTGACTTCTTACCATAGATGAATCCTGCAAGGTCTCTGTATCTAATGCGCCTCTTGCCTCCATATTCATGGAGCTTGGCTATAAGACTGTTTGCATAGAGAGACATGAGTGCGGCTGCTATCAAACCGATCACACCGGGTACCCATCCGAGAGGAACCATGATCGTCCCCGAATATCCCAGCACATATGCGCTGTTAATGCCAGTGGTGAGAACAACTCCAACTTGAAACCAGGAATCTACAAATTTCCCAGGAAGAAATGCAAAAGCATAATAATTACTAACAAGTAATAGAAATTATGAATGAAGTACACAAAAATTGAAAATTTCAGAATATCGTTGATAATTTTATACTCTTCACAAAAGGAAAAGAAAAAAAAATTCATTGAACCACAAAACACAAATTGAAAGGAAAATGCCATTAAACATTAATGTTTTACGTGTTGGGTTATGGATCACTCCCGTGTGGGCCCATACTCACTTGATGTAGCGAATGGAGGTAAATATCCTCACCGAATGAAAAAGGATCGAATTGCGCCTGTTGGGCGCTTGAGCCGCAAATTCCAGTGTGCCGCCGCTCGCTGTACGTCCGAATGGCTCTTGAGCAGCAAATTTCAATAAGCCCCCGCTCGCTGTGCGCTTGAATGGTGCTCAAGCGCGCGCCTGCGGCCGTTGTGCGTTCGATAGGCGCTCGAACACGCGCCGATTATATAAAATGCACACTTTGCATTTTTAGATTATTTCAATCAGTTTGAGCGCCGTTTCAGAAAAGAAAAAGGACAGAAAAGAGAGAGAAGAAGAATATGAGAAAGATTTGAGCCTCCGTTTGGATTTTCAATCAAGTTTCAGTCTTCGGTAATCACACATACGAGGTTCTTGCTGCTGAGAAAAACATCTACCTGGTTTTATCTCTACTCTTACTCTTTATATTTCTTGTACGGGTTGTGCAAAGCTAGTTGATATTAATTCTTGTGATTTGGGGTTTGTGTAATCGATCAACTACTGTCAGTGAAAATTTCGAACTCTATGTCCCGTGGTTTTTTTTCCTCGTTTCATAAGGAGTTTTTCACGTAAAAATCGTGTATTTATTATTTGTGCTTACTTATTGTGTGCTCGCGATTTAAATAAGTATTTAATTCTAATACTACGTTACATTCATCGAGAATGAAGCAACGTGGAAAGATAAGATTCAGATAGCCAATGGAATTAGCCAGAGATACGATTCGCCGAATCAAAAATTGTTGAATAATTGCAGAATGTCGCACTGAATTACAAAAGGGTAG
>JAODPA010143599.1:0-15607 GCA_025585075.1 Nepenthes mirabilis | reverse complement strand
ATTAAAAATTACTTAGTTATTTCTAAAATATAGTAAATTTGATTAGTTACTAGAATACCTAATCATCAAATATTTTTAATAGTCAGTTACTATTGTAGACTGAAGTGAGTGTTAAATAAGTCAGGGTTTTAGAGCCTAAAAGGATGTTCATGATAGATGTTGTCTCGAAATAAACGTGAGATTTATCAATAAATTTTGATAAAGCTGCTCCTTATAATTTATATAAACAACTCAAAAAATGTCTGCTGAAAGTTAATAATTACTCACAATGAGAAATGATTCATTTTTGTACTCTTGGTCACTATTAAATGTTAGGGGTCTCAAATTTATCATTTGATAATGATGGATACCGAAATACATGAGTCGGCCCAAAACCCAATCCGCAAGAGGAAGGAAAATCTAAGTAACGATGGCCCTTTGGAAAACCTTCTAAACCCAAGAAGTACAAGGGACAGCAATTGGCCCATGAAGTGTAACCCGAAATCATCTTATAATAAATGGGCATTAAAGGATAATCAATTGACTATAATAGGTGGTTACAACTCCAAATTAATGGTCGAAAATCGTAACAGTCTAGTCGATAAATGTAGGCTGCAATTTCATAATAAATGTAGGTAGAGATCATCATCCGTGCATATATCACCACTAAGGAGGTCAACGAAGCAAAGTGGCCGAAACCCATTGACCACCATCTGGGATTGACGAGTAGGAATAAGAGAAACGGTGACAACACCGAAAATCCTAGAAAATAGTCAAGGATAGAGTCGGGTGTCTGAAGAGAGTTTAGGCCCCTGCACTTAACTCCATTAAACAACATCCGAATAAACATTCTTATGTAGATCCGTGACAAGAAATTCTTGAAATGGCCAAAGCAGTCTAAGAACCCAAAAGGGGGAGATCAGTTTAAGTACTGCTTCTACCATTAATCTTTAAGTCACAGAATCAATAACTACCAGTCTTTACAAAAAGAGGTTGAGACCCTCATCCGGAAAGGGTGTCTCAATAAGTTTCTGAGAGACCTAGGACAAACCTCTGAGAGAGCAGATGATAACAAGTTGGACCAATAGGAGCAATCACATAACCGGGTTATGCTCGGAGTGGTTAACATGGTATCTACAAGACCACCTAAAAACAATGCTCCAGACAATTCAGAGAAAACTTCTAGCAGTAAGAAGTAGAGGATATGTGTTAGGAATGATGTCATTAATTTTAGCGATGATGATATGACACATGTAATTACTCTCTATTTTGACCTTCTTATTATATCTGCGCTTGTTTTGGACTGTATGCTTAATAAAAATTTTAAAAATTTACTGTATATTTATACCAATTTTAAGCTTGAATTAAAAAATGACCAAATAAGACTGGCTGAGGGGCCCCTATAGAGATTAGATAATGAAACTGTTTTGGTCCAGAAGACCATTCAACTAAAAGTCACACTAGGGACGTATCTAAATATAGCATCCTGCATACTCACGTTTTTGGTAGATGACCTACCCTTGGTTTACAATGCTATTATGGGACAAACCTTCTTAGTCATATTCAGAACAGTAACATCGATCTCACATCTCAAGATAAAGCTTATGACAGCATGTAGCATTAATGAAGTCTTGGACAACCAAGTTACCAGTCAGACATACTATTTGTCTTAGATTAATCGGGTAGTTTCAAATTCACCGATTGAAGATTTTGATCTGTCAGATGAAGCCACGTTATAGTAAGGACAGTTTAGTGAATCAATTAATCAAATCACTCTAGGTACCAATGTGCCAGAGAAATATATCCATATTGAAAGCTCACTACTGGGTCACCTGCGTGAATAGTTGATGACTTTTTTCCAACAAGACTCCAACATATTTGTAAAGACACCCACTGACATACCAAGGATTCCAATTAGAGTAATAATCCACAAGTTAGATCTCGATCCTAATTATAACTCGCCAGGCAAAAGTAAAGGAACTATTCCGTTGAGAAGTTAATTATCATGAGAGAAGTCAAAAAGCTACTTGATACAGGCTTCATAAGGAAAGTTCAATATCCAGACTACCTGTTAAATGTAGTGCTCGTCATGAAGAGTAATAGGAAGTGGCGGAAGTACGTCAACTTCACTGATATGAATAAAACATGTCTGAAAAACAGTTCTCCGTCACAAAGAATTGACCTGTTAGAAGACTCAATATCTGACATGAGTTAAGTTTTATGGATACCTATTCAAGTTATAACCAGATTTGAATAAGTTCCGATTATAAGGAATACACATCTTTCGTGATTGATTAGGGGATGTATTGATATAAAGTTATGCCCTTCGGTCTAAAGAAATGTAAGAGCCACCTACCAAATGCTCGTAAATAAAATATTCAAGACACAAATCGGCCAAAATGTGGAGGTATATGTAAACAACATGCTCGCCAAAGGTATAATAGTCGGCGACCATATTCACGATCTCAAAAAAGCTTCTGAGATGCTCCGAATACACCAGATGAAGTTGATCCAACCAAGTGTGTATTCATGGTAACTTTGAGAAAGTTTCTTAGCTTTATCGTATCTCACCGGGAAATTGAAGCGAATCCCAAGAAGATAAAAGTTATCATGGACATGAATCCGCCTTTAATCTATAAAATAAGTCTAGAGTCTAACCAGGAGATTTGCAGCGTTCACCCGATTCCTGTCAAAGTCAGTAGAGAAATATCTCTCATTGTTTAAGACCCTAAGAGGAATGAAAGTGAGTTGGTTTCAATGGATTGCCGATTGCCAAGAAGCCTTTCAAGAATTAAAGAAATATCTCGCTAGACATCGAAAGAAGGCGATGAGTTGTATCTTCACCTCACGATATCGGATACAACACTGAACTTAGTCCTGATCAAGCAAGGCTCCGAGATACAACAATCGATTTATTATGTCAGCAAAATCCTAACAGACACTAAAACTCGTTACTTGCACGCTGAAAGGATCGTTCTATTACTAGTCTACTCAACTAGGAAGTTATAACCATACTTCCAAACCCACAAGATTATCGCCTTAATGGACCAGCCATTAAAAGGGATCCTATAAAAAACCAATATGTTCAGTTGACTGATTAAATTGACCATCGAATTAGATAAGTTTGGTGTGAAATTTCGACTGTGAGTGACCATAAAAGGTTAAACCCTCACGAATTTCATAGTCAACATGATGACCCCGATTCCAGATGTCGTCGGCACAAGGATTCCAACCAACAAGACGAAGCTCATATATGGATCTTACATGTGGACGGGTCATCAACCCAATTCAGAAGCGGAGCAAGTATGGTCTTGAGGATTCAAGACTGATTAGAGATAAACTATTCAATGACTCTTAAATTTTCGATCACTAATAATATTGCTGAGTATAAAGTCTTGTTGGCCAAACTCAAGCTGGGAAAGAAATGCTTGACAAAAAACCTAATCATCCACAATGACTTGGAGTTAATCGTCAACTAGGTCATCAGGAATTTCAAAGTTTCTAACCCGTTGCTCGTAAGATATCTTGTTAGAGCGAAGGGCCTAACCGAGGCATTTGACTGGGTGAAAATGCTTCACATCCTGGGAAAGAAAAACTAGAAGGTGGATCAATTGGCGAAGGCATTAACAACTGAAAATCCCAAGTAATATGCCTGTGATATGCGAGAAGTCCCAGCAACTCCAAGTATAGAAGTTCTAAGGCAAGAGATGCACCAAATCTCAAATAGCAAAACTTGGATGACTCCGTATAGAAGGTACATCATCAAAGGCCTTCTACCAAAAATCTGGACGAAACCAAGCGTATAGAGAAGACAGTAGGTTGGTACACTATCATGGATGGGAGGCTATGCCAATGAGGTTACTCTATCCTTTACATGTGGTTTCTCATGCTAGAAGAAGCTGACTACGCACTAAGTAAGGTACATATTAGAATTCGTGGATCGTACATTGGGGGTAAGAACTTAGTGTTCAAAGTCATACAACAGGGCTACTTCTACCCAATGATAAGATGAGATGCTGTCGTACTTGTACAAAAATACGAAAATTATCAAATCTATGACAACATTCATCATCGGCAACACACAGAACTGCAAATCATGTAATCACCATAGTCATTCGCATAGTGGGGGCTCAACATTCTATACTCATTGCCCATCACATTTAGGAAGAGGAAGTTTGTTATAGTCGGTATTGACTACTTCATGAAATGTGTAAAAGCCTCCCCACTGATACGGATAATTGAACAGAACGCAATAGAGTTCGTTCGGTAGAACATCATATCAAGATTTGGGTTTCTTAAGGTCATAGTGATCGACAATTGAGCCTAATTCATTGGCAAAAGATTCACTAAGTACTGTACAAGTTTGAAAATTTGACTAGTTCACACTTTTGTCACCTATCCACAAGTGAATGGGTAAGTGAAAGTAATGAATCGAATCTTGTTACACGGGTTAAAGATGAAATTAGAAGACACAATGGGCTCCTGCGCGGATGAACTACCTTCCGTGTTGTAATCCTATAGGATGACACCAAGGAAACCAACACGAGAGACACTTTTCAGTTTATGCTATGGAATTGAAGCGGTCATCCTAGTAGAAATTGGTCTGCCCAGTCTCTAAGTCAAAAACTTTGAGCCATAAAGTAATTTCCAACAACCTAGAGAGCTTCTCAGCTTACTTAAAGAAGCTCGAGACGTAGCAAGGCTACACATAGTGGCATCTTGATAATGGATCATTCAGTACTATAACAAGAGGGTGAAAGCACACCAATTTGAGGTGGGGAATCTAGTTCTACGCAGCACAAAGGCAATAGGTAAAATCGCCAACAAGACTAAGTTGTCTCTGAATTAGGAAGGATCATTCCTAATCTTAGCAATTCTCCGAAACGGTATGCACCCAGAATGGAAAACTAGTCCCAAGAATATTGAACACCATCCACCTCAAGAAATACTATTACTAAATCTTCGCTGAGCATAGATAAATCTAGTACATGTCATGTCAACTGCTTGTATGATGTAACATATTTTAACTAATAAAATAATCATTTATTTTTGTTATTTATATGAATGCTTAAGTGCTATTATATAAATTCAATGGCCTATATTGCCCCTAAGTCATATAGAATTCTTTACTTGTGAACCGACTTGTTAAAGTACAATCAAAATCTCGCTCTAAATAATTGAGCAGCCCAAAGGAGTTCAAATGCTAAATCTCGGTCTAGACAATCCAGCGACCCAAATAAGGTCGAAGACAATGGCCCAAGGATTTGAAGAGAAAATTCTAACCCCCTCTAAGGCAGTCAAAATAAAATCTTATCAGAATTTTTAGTGTGCGTGTGACAACTTTCTTCAATAAGAACGAGCACCATCAGTTAACAATGGTTGATGGATTAGAACCCAAGGCACAAGAGCAACAACTTCCTTCAACAGCAATGAGCACCATTAGCATAGTACAGATGATGGTCTAGGCTCTGTCAAAGCCCGACAACTATGGCAATTAAACCTAATCAGCCATAAAAAGCCTTTCTTAGTGGTACAAAATCCTCTCACAGCGCCGAACACAACCAAACAAAGATGTCTAGCCAAGCTCGACAATAATAGTAACAACACTTAGTCAGCAAGCAAAACAAAGGTTAAGCAAAAGGATTCAATATAAACTTAAAGACATCAGTGAGAATGATCTAAACGATCTAGCTGATTTATTAATAAATCAATATATACAACATGGAGTGTCCATCTAAAGATTACAGGATACTGCCTAATGCCTACAATTCGAATGGAATGACTATCCTAAGGTTGGGAGCCTCTCGTTGAACATGGCGAAGGCTACCCTCCTGTCTCTGAAAAATCAACCAAATTAAAATGGCGAAGAGCTCTATCATTTCTCTAGTGAAGGAAACCAAGAGGAAAGTCATGAGCAGCCAAGTATACAATCTATCTACAATGACAAATACTATTCCAAAATCTATCGTCTAGTGCACGACCAACTTCTGCTAGACAAAGACAAGTCCTCAACTCTCCTTTGAGTTGTGCACACTTACTTTGAAGATCAACGAATTGCTACTTGACCTCCTGAAACTTATCATCGAGTGAAGCAATCCAATCCAGAGCTAAGGATCTTTCATCTAAATGCTCTTGATATTTTGCTTGAGACTTGGATAGCTCTCCATTGAGGAAAGCGGCTTGTTCTCAACTCTGTTAAGCCTGGACAATGGCAATATCCACACAGATCTCCATCTCTCTGCATATTGCAGGATTAGTATACATTTGGGACAGGCGAGAGATCTTAGCATCTTGATGGTACAAACCCTCTGCCATCAGACAAAGTAATTTCTGTAATTGTTAAGCAAAATAAAATGGCTAGTTAGGAACAACAATAACCAGTATAAATATATAATGAAAAGTTCCATAGGCAATACCTCGAGGAGAGATGGACCTTCCTAATGGGACGGACTCGGATGATCCTCGAGTCCAGGTACGGATGGAGGCCTCTAACACGATAGAGACTATGCATGACGATAGAGGGGCACATCAAAGTTAGGAGGAGAAGGAAATATACCTGAAGCCTTCGTAAGCTTAGGTGTTAAAGCCTCAAGGCAAGGCACCTCCTCAACAGCCACGACCTCTAGATTATTTTTAATTATTTTATCAGCTACCTGATTACTATTAGCACCCTCCTCAACAAAAACATTAGGAGGCATGGAAATAAATGCATCAGGCTACAAGGTGACCAAAATTGGAACCCCTTGCTCTGTTGGAGCATTGATTAATTCTCCTAATCCGCTTGTTGGGGGCTCATTTATTCTTGCAGTTGAATGGACAAGGGGCTCACCCTCCTCAACAAATCTAGCCGTCTCCTCAAAAATTGGATGAACTGAAGAAGAATAAGCGGAGCCCAGCCTCCACGACGACCCACCAACTTCTTCAATGATCATCACTTCATAGGCCTCATCAGTGGCTCGGTTAATGTTAGTCAAGGAAAGGGTGGAGGGAACTGCACTGTCAACTGCCCTTTTAGGAGTCTCATATGAACAATTATCTTGGCTTCCTTTTGGGCCGACGAAACGGCATGGTAGTGACATCATTCCCTTCCACCCTGACCTCCCACTAAACCTTGGTGAATGCCTTTCAAGTGAGCCAAGTATCTGTGCTGCAGAAGATGGTGGCATTCTCTTCAACGAGCTTCATTAGTGGCCGGGCCATTCAATCCTCTCTCTCCAAAACATCTCCAACGTAAACGCCATTAAGTCTACTCCAATTATTGGAGAGGGTCCAATTGGAAGAAACCGTTGTATAAAAAAATCGATCCTTCCAATCCTTTGTTAAATTTGGGTTCCCCCCACTTATTTTAAACCTCTTGTGAGGGGTGAAAGAAATCTAATCTACATCCTAGTTAAACCGAAAGATTACCTTCATGGCCTAAGCATGTAGGAAAAACTTCCTATAATAGAAGAAGATTCATAAAGAAACTAGATATTAAAGAGTATTAAAGTAGAGGCAAGCCATTGGAATCTCCAGAGCCTCCAAGATCTCTTACAACTCCTTCACAAATGGAAGACGAAAGCCTCCATTCAAATGGCCCTCGTAGATGGTAATAAATCCAAGGCGTGGAGTGGAAGTCCTAGCTTCATCCCTAGGCATTATGTATGGAATGGTGCTGGAAATATTATACTTCTCGTACAAAATGTCCATTTCTTTACCAGTGAGGACGGATTGGATCGTAGCGATGCTTTGGGGAGCTTTTGAGAGGCCAGGCAATTGGGAAGAGAAAAGAGCAAACTAAAGTAAGGCGATGCAAGGAATTGAGAAGTGAAGAAACGACTGAGGGACAGAGTTTAAATAGCTAAAGCTTTGTCCCCAGGAATGGCATCATTTGATGATACCAAAGAGACGCATCCCCATAATGGCTGAGATATGTGCCCTCATCGGAGAGTGCTGCTGCACCTTAGTTTCATTGTGACAGTAATAATGGCCTGATGCTACGCCTCTCTATGCATCATGTGGATAGCTGGTGGCTCTAATGCCCAAATTGGCAAATCTTCAGCGCAATGCAAGTTATGATGCCCTGACACCACTTTCCAAGATGACATATGACCCTAACGTGTTCGAGACAAATTTGATTAATTAATAGATGCTCAACCGAGCATTTGAAATAAAATATTATCGGTTGGATTGTCAAAAGATCGAGTCGTCAGTAAATTGAATAGTCAAATTGTCAAAAATTTTGCGACAATAGAAGATAGCATTCAAATGCTCTAACTATTCAAAGCATACAAGAATATCAAAGCCATACAATAAAGACAGATAATGTTTGAAAAGTTTCATTCATTAATTCATTTTACAACGTACAAGCTTATAACAGCAAAAGTACAACTCAAGAAGGAAATAAATAATATATAGAGCGGCGATCTAACTATAGTAGTCCACCCGACGTCTGCATGAACGAAAGCACAAGGAAAGCTCACCCCTAAAACACAGCAGCGTTACTCACCAAACAAACTGTTTCAAATAGGAAAGAGCAAAAAAGCCCTCCCTACAGGAATAGAAGCAATTCTTTTAATAACTGTACCTATCCTTAATAGGAAGGAAAATATATAAAAAAATTTTCTGTCCCCCAGTTAGAGTCTGAGACACCTCATTCTCATAACTACATAAGAGAGGAATGCTCGACATAGGTGGTGAGAAGAGGAAACCGTCCTCCAAAACCTGGGAGCTTGCTACAATGATAAAGGCGTGGTCTTGAAACAGTTATAAAAATGAGAAATCAAGGTGGATTTTTATATAAAAGAGGGTAAACACAGCATACTTCAGGCGCATCCTAAAATATTAACTTCAAATGCCGAAGAAGAATTCCCCTTCAATTCCGGCTAGTGGCAATGAAAGCTCCATGTTAGCTTTGAATGATCTCACTCAAAAGATGAGAAATGTTTCGTGATATAAAATACAAAAAGCCCCTCCATTTATAACTGAAAGGGAAGATCAATGAGTATTAATCCGAGAAGATTACACATTCCAACATTAAAGGTAGAGAATCGAATCAAATCCTGCCAAACAAAGCACTAAATTTGCTAAACGTATAGGGAAGAAGCATGCATGGAAGATCTGTAACCAGTATCCCATCATAAATATGTGAAGAATTAAAAATTTAAACCTCCCAACATGAAAAGCTAGTGATAGGTACGGCAATATACAGGCCGATCTAGAACCTAGTCCGCAGGCGAAAGGAAAGCCCAAGTAACAGTAGCCCATCAGAAGACCCTTTAAGCCTAAGAAGTACAAGGCGTGACGGTTTGCCCATGAGGTATAATCCAAAACTATCCAACAATAAATGGACATTAAAGTATAATCAATGAATTATTACAGGCAATTACAACTACAAATTAACAGTCAGAAATTATAATAGCGCAACCGATAAATATATGCAGCGATTACATGAGTAATTTCTCTCATAATTGCAAAGGCATAACACCCAGGGAACTACCAAATAGGCACACCATACTATAAATATTCCCTCTCCCCTATGGGAGAAGGGGATTTGGATAGACATCTAGACAAATGCTCAAATAGGCAAACAAGCCAGAAACACTCTCAGAGCTACTCTTCTGTACGAGTACACTTTTCCAAGGCCGCCCTATCTCTCACGGGTGCAATTCCTCAAAAGTCGCTCACTTCTTCGAGCGTACCTTCGTAATTCAATCCTCCATTAAACACTCAATCCCCAACCATTTGCACCCATGCATTTTCTCATCCTATCTTTCTCAACAAATTGAAAAGAATACTAACTTGTATATCGGAGGATATTTTAAAAAGTGAGACCTTTATTTTTCTTACTTCTTATTCGTTTGTTATGGTGTGGAGAATCTAAATTTAGAATAACGAAGACCGGACTAGTAACCAATCGGACTTTCAAATAAGACGACTCCTTAATTTATTTAACAATCCTAATTGAAAGACACATCAGGTGATTTTTAATTTTTTTTTAATTTTTAATACTTTTGCAAGAAATACCATATAAAAAACAAAATTACAAAGCTACATGTAGTATGCAAAGGGCTTAGTTTATTTTTGGGATTTCTCCCATTTGTATATATATATATATATAAGAGAATTTGTATGCAAAGGGTTGTAGTCACTACATTTGAATTTGGATATTAAATTTTCTGGCCAACTCCCGATGGGAAGATATTTGTTATTTGAAAATCCCTTTCCGTCAGTAAGAAAGGCTTAGAGTAGTGACCCTTCCTACTTGGATAATTTAATTTGACCTTAGAATATAATCAGACGTCTTAATATATCTGACAAATTTGAGGATTATATCCAAAGTCGTTGGTAGTAAATAATAGTGAGTAATCTTACTTATAGGTACAGAGTATATGGGTAGCCATTCATGTTGGCCTAAATTGTATTTGATTTTACCTAAAATTATTGAGATTATATGTAACCCTTCATTCAACTAATCTTTAAATAATTGGAATTCAAATTGGATGTATGATTTATATTTTTCAGCAGTGATTTGAATTGGACCATGATTGGGATTTAGATTTAGATTTCGAATTTGAATTTAAAATTCGTCGATTTTGCCCTCTATTGGGTATTAGTATGTCTCGTACAAATGATTTTTGGCTATATATTTTGATCCGAAGTATTGGACTATCTGTTGCGACACTACTTTCAGTTTCTGTGCACGCTATTGGATTATCCGATTATTAGATTCTACACCATATCACAAGCTGATTGGACCATGGATTGGACTCGGACTTGGACTTGGATTTGGTTTGGACTTTGAAATTACTAATTGCCTATTGAAATTGGTTCAGATCACTTCTATTATATATATATATATACACATCCTGACAAGAACTGTTTTATGATTTGGATAATTATTTTGGATTTGGATATTTGATTTGCGTACGGGACTACCATTAGATTTTGGATCTTAAATTTTTGATTTTTCACTGGATTTATTTTCTCGGTAATTTGAATTTATTTTATCATTTGAACGAATTTTATCTATTAAATCTTCTCTCTAATTTATTGGACTCTTTTATTTAAATATGATACTTGCTGAGTATTAGGCTCACTTTTTCTATTTTATCCCTTTAGAGTAGAGGATTCGAATGTATTGTAGAGTTCGGTCATGATCTGTCAGCCATTCGTCGAACTTGGTGAGTTTTGGTTCTATGATGGTTTAAATTGGTATTTATATAATCGGATTATGGAATTGGCCGGGTATAGGTCGATTGATATATTTTGGATTCATTTGGATATTATATTATATTTGATTTATGATTTTAGACTTGAATTATTACCTCCCTTACAATAATTATAGAGTAGGTCATATTTATTTGGTCTAGATAGTTGTCTGATGAGGTCCTATGTAGATTTAATTTTATTGTATTGTATATTTTAATTTATCATACCCAAATTTTAGGATTTAGTATTATTTATTGAAAATTATTTAGGATCTTAAATTTTATCAACTATAATTTATTTATTTAAATTGACCTATTTGGTTCGAATTCGTGACAAAAGTGGTAATAGAGAAAAGTTATAATGAGGTATTTTTGAGTCATTTTGGATAAATAATGGACTAAACTTTTGGACGTGACAGGTGCTGTCTTTGACGGATGGTAGAAAATTTTGATTGTTGAGGTTTGATTTTGATTTTAAAGGGCGAGTTGTGGAGGTTTGGGTTTAGATTGGAATGATATAATGAATCGCGCGAGCAACGTAATGTATGGTTTATATAATGACTGAATTAGAATTTTATTGGGCTTCAGCATATACATGAAGGTTTTGTTAGGATTTACAATTTTGGAAGAGAAGTAGCGGCCTTGGTTGGTGCCAGTCCGAAATCTTGCAAGATAGAAAGAGAATTTAGTTAGTAAAAGGGTAGGTGATAAAGTTAGTCGGTTCGAAATCTCACGGGATAGGAGATTTTTTTTACTGGCAGGAAGGTAAGCGGTGGAAGTGCAGATGAATGAAGACTCGTCAATATTAGATATCGCAGACAAAGATGAAGAAATTCATGTCAAGTTAACTCGTTTCACTTCGCAAGAGAAGTTGTGGAGTTAATGGTGATCAACCTCTACCAGAAGATAAGACAATAGAGTGCAAATTTGTTTCTTGCTAGCAACGGCGATGCCAATCATGTAAAAGTTTGAAGTTATGGCTGGGTCGAGAGGAAGACTCAAAGGTTTCCCATTTCCACTCATCGTTGTGATCGGATGGATGGTCACCTCCGCAATTTATTCATCATTGAAGAATTAATGGACAAAGAGCTCGAGATTCTGCTTCTAAAGCAATGCGCAGGATGATATTGAAGAGTCTGAAGGATTTGTTGCAGTATGATAGTACTGAGGACGATGTATAGTTTGTGAAGCCATCTTGATTTGTTCCCCATATGATTGCGAATGAGACCCGAGAGCCAACAAATTTTGGCATGGACTTCAAGATTCAATTTGAAAGCAATCGGTGCCAGAAACTGGACCGGGCCCTATTGATCGAGTAGTAGTTTCAAAAAATGCGTTTCTAAAAAATAGTCAGAGCTTGAAGTTGGATGAAGTAAAGTCTTCTTCCTCGAAATTCGAGTTTGCAAGGTTAGCATGCATGTTTAGCGGAAAGATGTACATGAGATGAGTTTGTTTCGTTAGAAATAAAGTCTGCTTCAAATTGTGGTGAGATATATCATCTGTCAATGATCGTTCGAGTTCCCGGAGTTTGGATTTCAGACATTTAGATAGGAGTCAGACGGTTACAGACGATTTCAGATGGAGCAATTGTTGTTGCAGTTCATGAAGTTAGAGTCGGATCCTTTATCATGGAAGACTATTTTAATAAGACTGTTCCATTCTGCATTTTGGGATATGTGTCCTTGGAGTTCCAAGGAAGGTTTAGTAAGAAAGCTTAAGGGTTGATTTTGGTATTGCTCTCAAGTCATATGTTGAGAAATTGGTGCTAAGCTCATTTTGTATATATGGTCACATTTGGGAGTTATTCTATGACTATTGAAGACATTTTAATTATCTGCGAGTTTAAAGATATTTTTTAGAGGATTCAATTAGATTGCTCCTAGATCAAGAGATCAAATTTATTATTGTGTTTAGATCTGTGTCTATTTCGAAGGCTCCATATTGAGCAGTGTTGTCTGAATTTAAGAAATTAAAATGGTAATTGTAAATTCTGTTTGAGAAGGATTTTGTTTGGCCAAGTGTCTTGGCGTGGGGTGCTTCAGTGCTCTCCGATGAAGAAAGATTGATCGATGAATTTATATTTAGATTATTTGAGAATTAGATATATATCAGCTCTCAAAGATCGAAGATTTGTTTGATCCATTTGAAAAAATTTGAGTTTTCTCTAAGATCGAGTTGTATTTGAGGTATCCTTAATTGAGGATTCAATAGGAGGGTGTGCATAGGACAACTCTTAGGTCAATGTGTAGCCATTGTAAAATCCTGATATTACTTTTGGGTTATCCAATATTTTAGCATCTTTTGTGGATATTGCCAATTGAATTTCTAATCATGTTTGGATCAGTTGTGATGGTTTTATTTGTAATGGTCTTATCAATAATGTTCTAATTTATTTGAAGGATTTTGACAAGTATGAGACCTATTTGAAAAGTCAGCTGCAAATTTTGAGAAGGTGTCCTTTTGGTTCATATGGTTCTTAATGAGACATTTAAAAATTCGAAGAAGGTAAAAGTAGTGGAAATTGAAAATAATCGACTAAGGTCATGAGATTGTGGAGTTTCTTGGATCCGATTGGTTATGATTTGAGATATGTTAAAAGTTTTTCGATGATTGCAGTGTTATTGGTGTCCTTGGAATAGTGTCGATCCCTAATGGATCAACAAGATTGGTAGCGCTTATTGATACTCCTAAGAAAGATCTAGGTATGTTTGGATTGTACATTATTGGGTGCTTTTTTCAAAGCAATGTTGGTGATGCTGCACAATTTGGAGAATTTTCGCATGAATGTGCTATAACGAGAATGTCATTATGAAGATTGGGCCAGAGGGATTTTCTCCTTTTGTTGGCAGGATTGAAATCTGAATGAAGCTTCTATTTGAAGGAGAATTTTATGAAGATCAAAGATGAATTTCCTTTTGGGTGAGCCATCATAAAGTAGGACGTGATTGAGTCAGCAACCTCGAATCTATGGTGCAAAGTGTTTTTCCAATTGCACGTTCAAGAGAAAATATGCTATCGAGAATTCTCTCATTAGAGTTTCGGCTGATTGGATGAAAGTTGGGAGGCTGATTGGATAGAAGTTTAGGAGAAAATGAAGTCATCAACAACTATGATTGAGTTGGAATGATCCGAGTTCGAAGGAAATGTTGAAGATTCTTCATCGAGTAGAGTAGCGAGTTGATAATGTATCTCATGCTAAAGGAAGAAGCTTTCAAGATTTTGTTTCGGATCTACCTCAAACAACAAAGTATTTTGATGATCATTTAGATAATGTTAAGCTAGCTGATGAAAGTTTAGTTGATGAAGACTTTTCATTGGTTGCCAAGATTTAAGGCAGGTGATGGTCGAGCTGATGAAGTCAGCATATCGCTTGCCTATCAGGAAATCATTCTCGAGATTGGTCATTGACATATTGTCGACTTTTCCCGAGATTGGTCGTTGAGATATTCCCGAAATTGGTCGTTGACATATTAAGCTAGCTGATAATAGTTTAGCTAATGAAGACTTTTCATTGGTTGCCAAGATTTAAGGCAAGTGATGGTTAAGCTAATGAAGTCGGCATATCGCTTGTCTATCAAGAAGTCATTCCCTAGATTGGTCGTTGACATATTGTCGAGACATTTGATTTGATTTGAGGCTGATGATTGATCAGAGTGTCGCAGCTGAAGCGTGTGGACTCACGGCTGTTAATCACAGGATTGATTGGAAGCTCAAGAAGTGTAGTCGATGTTTCTAGAAGTATCTTGAATATAAGAATTTCAAAATTTGAAATCGAATGATAGTCTGAAGTGGATGTTCATTAGGATATTCGAAATCTTCAGAAGATTAGAGAAGTGGCATTTAGATTGGCCTTATTTCTGAATTTGATGAATGGATACGATATATTTTATATAAATGATCCTTCAAATGTGATTGGATTGGAGTCATTTTAATCGATAAGAAGTATTTTAGGTTAAGGTTGTCGTTTTGATTTTTTTTGGATGGGAATGATCAAATGTAGAGGAATAAAATATTTTCATTGATCTTTATACTTTTGATGAATCTTCCACTTAAAGAAGCATTAAGAGATATCGATGACGAGTTCGGGAGGATATCCCTATTTGTTGAGGATCGGATTTGGATTAAATCAATTGATCAAGGAAGTATATTGAGAAGTGTGAAGACAAAGTTTGAAACAATGTCCTCATTGTTGGATAATTGAAGTTAAGATCGAGATGTGTAAATTTTAAGGCCGAAATTTTTATAAGGAGGGAAGAATATAATATTTCAGATTTTATTCGAATTAATATTAATTGTGATTTTAGGTATTTTAGACGTGACAAAAATTAATTAAATTTTATAAAATTTGGATGAATATTTGGATTAGTTGGGCTGTTATCAAGATGTGCCCGTATCGTCGTCTAAAAATCGATTTGAATTTTAGAATAAAGAAAAAGTAA
>JAODPA010143588.1:0-15607 GCA_025585075.1 Nepenthes mirabilis | reverse complement strand
TTCATATTATAATAGTTATTTTATTTATAATGGATTTATAATAAGTATTTACTGTTGAGGCTTTACCATGTTTGGTTTGGTTCAAGTTGGGTGATTTGAGTCCTGGTCATTATAATTATGGTATTAGAGGAACAAGGTTGTACAAGAACAATTAAAGTCTTAGAAATAAAAATATATATATATTCAAGGAATAGTAGTGTTCACTAAGTTGTTGAGGACTTAAAAAATTGGAGATATTTTAGGTTTAGAAGTCTTAAGTTGGTAGAAGATTTAGAATAGTCAAGATTCTAAGCCCCTATTTGTTTTGCAGGACGATAGAACAATAGAGTGCCAATGCTAAAGGATTTGTCAATGCTCCCTTAACCAAGAATGACCAGGAGATGGCTAAAGTGAATGAATACTTTGTAAGATGGCACTCTAGGTAAACAAGGCTATTAGTGTCCAAGGCATTCAACCAGAAGCAGCAATGAAACCTATGACTATGAGGATTCTAAGGCTCAGGACAACTAGTGCCAATTCATGTGAGATTTCATGCACCAAAAAGTCCGTAAGTTTATATGAATATCAGATCTCATGCTTGCTAAAGCATAGATGATGAGGCTAGAAAACAGTTTTAACGTAATGCATTGTGGGACGACGGACTATGTTCATTTGGCGATTCAACATTTTGCTATGGAAGCTGATCCTCAGTGAAAAGTTTCTAAGCAGAGCTTGGCACGATAGTTAAGGACATTGTCTATGAAGATTTTTAGTAGCACTAAGTATCAATTGATGTAGCATTTCATGCACAAGAGAGTCCTTGAGTTTGTAAGGCTACTAGATCCCATGTTGCTAAAACATGGATGGCATAGGTAGAAAAAGATTTTAAGATGATCTATTGTGGGAAGACGGACAAGGTTCATTTGGTGATTCAAAATTTTATTGAGGAAGCTAATCATTGGTGAAATTTTTTTAAGTGGAGCTTGGCTCGATTGTTGCGGTCATTGTTTAGGGAGATTTTCCAATAGCTCTTCTTTGACAAATTTTTCCTTTTATGTGTTTGTGTTACCAAGGAGGCTGAATTTATTACGCTAGTGCACGAAGATATCACTGTGGCACAATACAAGGCATGGTTTATAGTTATCTCATACTTAGCTCCTTATCTTGTATCTAATAAGGACCGGATGATCAGATGTTTTCAATTGGGATATGTGGATTCGATTTAGATGCAGCTGATTCCTTTTGATCTAGTAGAATATGGTAAGATGGTGAAGCATGCCATAATGATCAAGTAGGACATGATCAATCAAGGATAGATTTAGCCGATCACTTAGCTACAATTTGAAGGTAGAGCCACTCATGTTGGGTACTGCAATAGATCATAGTAGAATGTTTGTAATAACAACCAGAAAATTGATAGATCGGGTGATAAATAGTAGTGCTTTCTATATGGAAAGGTTAGTCATATTTTAAAGGATTGCAAGTCGGCGGTACAGATGCCAGTTACTTCTTCAGCTTCTACCATTAGGACACCACCAGCTAGACATCAAGAGGCACTTCTTTGCTATAAATATAGCATCCTTGTATAAGTTTCTAGAGAGATTGTCATGCGCTGAAGTGTGAGACTGCAATCTAGTCAGGATAGCAAAGTCCTGAGGTTCTAGGATAGTTTTATGCTATGACCAAGAAGAAGGCTCGAGACCCCCCTTTCGTGGTATAACGTATTATCCATATCTATAATTTCCTTGCACAAGCTTTGATTTAGATGTGACAAATTTCTGTAGTGTCATTGCATTTTATGCCTCACTTGGAGGCTATTCCGAGGCCGCTAAACTTCACTTTGGTGGTATCCACCCTAATCGATGAGATCATTGATATTAATATGGTATATGCAAATTATGGTTCTCGATTGGAGATAATCATCTACTAGTGGACTTGATTTTGCTTGATATGTGATGTTACTCTTAGCATGGACAAGTTGGCCACACGTCATACCATTACTGATTATGCCAAGGTTATTAATCATTTTGCTATGCCTTACCGTCCACCATTTGAGTTTAGAAGCATTGGTGGCAATGATACTTTTCCCATGGTATCGACGTTGCACAAGCAACATTCATTGTAAAATGACTGTAGAGGCTTCCTAGCCTTTGTGTCAGTATCAGAGGTTAAGGAATTAAAGTTAGAGAACATTCCAATTGTATAGGAATTCACTGATGTATTTCTTGAAGAGATACCAAGACTTACACCGAAGCGCTAGGTTTATTTCACCATTAAACTAGTCATAGAGACAGTGCCTATCTAGAAGGCCCCCAACTATATAGCACCGGCAGAGCTAAAGGAATTAAAAACTCAACTACAAGAGTTACTTGATTTGAGCTTCATTCGATCTAGTACTTTACCATGGGGACCGTAAGTCTTTTGTAGTAAGAAGAAAGATAGATTCGTAAGACTATACATTAACTACATGAGTTAAATAAGGTAATAATTAAGAACAAATATTTACTCCTAAGGATTGATAACCTTTTTGACTAATTTTATGCAGTGCAAGTATTTTCTATGATTGATATTTTGTTTGGTTATTATCAACTGTGGATTGAGGGGGCAGTCATTATAAAGATGACATTTAAGTCAATGTATGGTCACTATAAGCTTGTGGTGATATCATTTAGATTGACTAATATAGCGGTAGCATTTATAAATATGATGAATCGAGTCTTCATACCTTTTCTCAACTGATTTGTGGTTGTAAAATCAATGATATATTGGTATACTCTAAAGATGACATAGAGCACGAGGAGCACTTTCATCTCGTGCTTAAGAGTTTGAGAGAAGCATGTCTTTATGGGAAACTTAAGAAGCAAGAATTCTAACTTAACAAGGTTGCATTATTTGTCTATTTCATATCCAAAATTGGAGTGTTGTTGGCTTGGCAAATATTGAGGCAGTGACTAATCAAGTGAGACCAATTTTAACAATGGAGGTACGGAGTTTCCTTGGATTGACTGGTAATTACTATAGGCTTATGGAAGGCTTTTCTAGCATTGTTATGCCTTTGAGAAATTTGACACAGAAAGACACCAAGTTCATTTGGATAGACTAATATGAAATGAGTTTTCATGAGCTGAAGTGGTGATTGACTTCAACACCTATCTTGACCATTTTGATTCGTCGGGCAGGTACTAAGTGTACTACGGCATATCACAGAGAGGTTTAAAATGTGTTCTCATTCAATATGGAATGATAATAGCTTATAGATCTAGGTAGTTGAAGGCCTACAAGAGTAGATACCTAACTCACGACATCAAGCTTGTTACTATCATCTTTGCCTCAAAAATATGACAACATTATTTGTATGAAGAGACATTTGTGATATACACTGATCATAAAAGCCTCAAGTAATTGTTTTTATAGAAGGAGCTTAACATGCAACAAAGGAGATAGTTGGATCTTCTGGTAGACTACAATCATAAAACTTAGTGTAAGCTAGTGAAGGAAAATAATGTAGTTGATGTGCTAAGTGGAAAGTTTGCAAGACTTATTATTCATTTGATAATGCAAGAGTTGCATATGCTAGAGGACGTGTAGGACTATAAAATAGTACTACATCTGAGTGAGTCACAAGCATTGGTGTCATATCTTTATGTTTAGCTAATGTTCATCAATCAAATCAAGGAGGCATAGTAGGACCCTTGTGTTGATTATGAAAGGCATAGATAGGGAGGCACCAGTGGGTTTTCACCTTGAAGACCATGGTATATTGAGGTATCATGACCGACCATGCATCCCCAATAGGTTCTTGTCAAGGCAAATCATTCCAAATATACAATCCATTCAGGAAGCACAACGATGTTTTAGGAGTTGAAGAACATTTTTTTAGTATAGCGAATTGAAGAACGATATTGCAAACCATGTTTTGAAATACTTAATATACCACCAAGTTAAGGCCGAGCATCAACAACCATCTGGAAAGTTGTAGTCTATATCCATTATGAGTTGGAAGTGGGAATACATTGCATTGGACTTTGTTTTTGAACTTCCATAGGTGGCATAAGGACATGATGCTATTTAAGTGATCGTTGATCAATTGAGGTAATCATCTCACTTCTTGACCATCAAAGTTAACTTTTCAATGGATCATCTTGTTAGGAAGTATGTGGTTGCACGGGATAGTAGTTACTATTGTGTTAGGTAGAAATCCATAATTCATATCATGATTTTGGTGAAGTCTACATCAAAAGTTGAGGATAATGTTTAGATTTAGTATGACCTTTCATTTATAGACAAATGTGTAGTTGGAGCACACTATTTAGACCTTGGAATTTTGAGGCTATCTATACTCGATCTTAGATGTAGCTAGGATTTAAATCTACCGCTGATAGAATTTGCGTACAATAATAGGCATGAGGTGAGCAACTCATAACTCTTTTCAAGCCACTCAATGGGGGAAAGTGCGTTCACCAGTTAGATGGGAGGATATTGGCGATTGGAGTATTATAGGATCTGATGTTGTCTAGGAGATCAATGAGACAATCAACTTGATTTGATATTGTCTTCAAGTGGTGTAAAATAAACAGAAGACTTACACCGATTAGAAATGTTGACACCTATAGTTTTAAATTGGAGGCACCGTATTCTTAAAGGTTTTATTGTAGAAGGGTGTGACACGCTTTGGATTAAAAGGGAAGCTTTAACTATACTTTATAGGATTAATTAAGATCCTAGAGGATATCAGCAATGTAGCTTATAAATTGGTGCTAACACCAACTTTATTGATAGTCCATAAATATTTTTTCATGTCTCCGCACTAAAGAAGTACATGGTCTCATGTAATCGACTACAAGCCAATGGATGTACACGAGGATTTAACATTTTAAGAGCAACTAGAACAGATATTGAAATGTCAGGGGAAGACTCTTCATAACAAGACCAATCCTATGGTGAGAATCTTATGGAGGCTTCACAATGAGTATGAAGCAACAAGAAAATTAGAGGAGGGCATTAAAGTATCCAATCTTTTTTGAGGCATAAGATATATATTTCGAGGACTAAAATTTTCAAGGTAAAAAGATTGTAACATCCAATATTTTGATTTGGGTTTACTGTATTATTGACATAGGAGGTCATTAGTGAAGGTAATTAATGAACTAATAATTATAGGCGAGCTTAAATTCGTTTCATATTTAGGCTAGACAACATGGATTCATGAGATTATTTGAGGGGTAATTAGGTAATTTTCTATTGGTAGTAAGTAATTATTTCTAATGCCTTGGAACATTAATTAGGGTTACTGTAAATTTAATACATATTTATGTGTATAATTTAAAAGGGTAAAGCCTAATAAAATAGAGAATTAAGTATAAAGATATAATCCTAATTATAAATGTAATTGTATATTTCCTTATTTACCCATGTATGCACCCCATCTAATTAATCATGAAATTAAACTTTTGGATAATCATTAAACTGCTTCAAAAGACAATAGAAGTAGAAATAAATATTGCACTTGGTTTGAACCCGCATAGTCACACGCTTAATTGACTCTACACTATCAAGTCCTTGATCCTCCATTTTCAGTTATACCTTGCATGCATCTAAGGGGATATTATCATGTTAGTTTATTTGTAATTAAGTAGAATTAGTAGGGCATTAAAGTAGTGCATGACCTCTTCCCTTAGCCACCCCCTCTTTTTATTTGCTTTCCCACTTGTTATTGTACCCTTTACTTTCTTTTATTTAAGAGGGAGTTGCCCACTTATTTTTTCTGTTTGTTAGAGAGAGTGTGAGAGTTAGGAGATCGGGAGAAAAAGTGAAGAGCGAATCATTCTAGCCTTCTTCCTTCTTGTCCTGTACTGATCTTGCGGTGTCGACTTTGTGATCCATTCATGTAGTAGCAATAGTGGCCGTTCGTATTTTTTAATTAATTATATTTGTATGTTTCAAGGCAAGTGAAATCTTTATCATTCTTTGACAATTTAATCATTTTCTTAAAAATCCTTATACTTTCTTATTAATAAAAATTCAAAAAATTCTCCTTATCTTTTACTAGTACTAGTTACAAAATAATGTAACATGTAAAGTATAGGGGATGTATTTTTAATTCCATGTTTGTATGACTCGGTGTTCATCATTTTTTGTGCGATATTTGTCAAGATTTTGAGCTAGCATTCAAACACTATAATGTCAATTGACCAACATTTGAATGAAATTTGAACGTCAACATGTATGTAAGAAGATTTGATTATTTCATACTTCAATGATTTATATCTTTTGCTTTATACCTTTAATGAACAATACAGATCTACTTACATCAAACCTTATGATAGAAGACTGCTTTGATACATGATAAACTACTTGTGTGATGTAAATCGATGAATTTATGATCTATGTATTCAATGTGAGACTAGCATGCAGTACTGTGTTTGAATGCTAGGGTTTATTTAGGGTAGATTGGCTAGACTATGGACATGACCATGCAATATCAAGAGTATATCTTAGTAGATGTATTTTGAGAAGGCTGGGAGCCTTATATATTTAATCCCATAGGATTTGATTGTTTATTTCGTGAATTAATGGCTGATGTTTGAGTGCCATGGGATGTAAAATTTGAATGCTAGACTTACTTGACATACTTGTGTAAAGGAAAATTTGTGAGTTGTTGGTAATAGATAGGACTCTCTACCTATTCTGGAGATTTTTGTGGTTAAAATTACAAAATTACTCTGTTGGAAGACGATAGAGAGTAGCAGTTGGCATGAGCCTTGTATGGAGCCAGCATTGAAATGATGAAGGACAAGGATATTATTTTCGTTAGGACCTTTGATGCAGGGCTAAAATGGTTATTCCTGAGTTGTGTAAAGAGTATTGGACAAAAGTGGATCTATAGGGTGCCACGTATCTAGTACTCATTGTACTTGAAGAGCCATTCCCCTTGTTATTGGTCATTAATTACCTTTCTTCGTGTATCCTCTGGATACGTGAGGAGGTTCTTGATATCTATAATTGAAATAAATAACACTATATAAAAATATTATAATATTAAGGAATATAAAACTTCAAAAATTTTGGTATCGTTTATAGTTCTCCAATACTAACTTTTATATTCTTGTGGATTGATAACTTTTCTCTTGGAAGGATGCTTATAGTTTTGTGGGTAACGTATATTGAGATATAAAGCAATATCATAAAAAACGGTGTTAGTTTTTACATATGAATTTGAGATAGAATATTATGTATCCTATAGGGGCGTGGATCCTGATTGCACAATGAGAACATAGGAATGACATATGATAGGGTTTATGCTAAGGGAGGGTAATGAGAATATACATCATATTTCTTGATTTTGATATTTGCAAACCATGGGTGTGCAAATTATCATATAACTATAAACTTGGTCATGTGTTAAATTTGTGAATATCTGTTATTTTATAGTTATTACCTATCTATTAGGGTGGGCCTGTAGTTGTTGATTTATATTGATAAAATAAGATTTAAATAAAATTTTATGTAATAACTCATGTACTTATAACATCTATGAAGATAGGTTTGATGGTACCTATATTATTACTAACATTCAAATTCTACAGAATCCCAATTATATTCATATTGTTCATTTTTAGTGAAAACTCTCAATAGTTGTTCTTATAATTCTTGAATCATATATATGATATGATGTTTAATCTCAAATAATTGATAATTGGTTCCATATTATTATTGCTTTGTGTATTTAATATTACTATTTGTGATATATATTGATTACTGGTATTGTTAATTATATCTCTTGTTCAGTATTTGACTCGTTGTTATATCCAAAGTCTAGCTACTTTTATATCCAGAGAGGGAAATTTTTTTTCCATTTTGGATAGTTGTTTGATAGTTTGTTGGGACTTTATTCCATCTAGTTTGTTGGGATTATGTTCCATTTTGGATAGTTATTTGATAGTTTGTTGGGCTCTATCACATAAATGCTGCAAAAATGTCTAATATCAAAATACCATGTCTAGGAGTTGTTTGGCCATGAGAGAAATGTAGGCGATGTTACCTATTCTTTTTTATCCGTACCTTTTTCTTGGAGTGAAACTTCTAAGTCAAATATGAAATAACATAGCTAAGATATTTACTTGGTGGCAATATTTAAAACTTGAGTAGAATGGTCAGTGAAATTCCTAGACTTGGGTTTAAAACAATTATGTCATATATGATTACGTAGACCATAGTTATGTCATATAGGAACAGGTCTATCAAAAGAATCAACATCATAGTATTTTCATTTTCACAGTTTATAATTAGGCAAACCATAAAGTAATGATTAAAAATGCACCTAATTATTGTGCAATCATTGTAAGTCAGAACAAACTTGCTAATGGAAATGACAAGAGGAGAGTGCAACCTGGGTTGAACTTTAAAGTCACAAGTGCAAGCTTTCTCACTTGGTTTCCCTAACTCAAAGGAGTACCTACATCCCTTTCTAAACTAGCAATCATAGATGGAACAATGGCCATTTTTTGAGAAGTGGGTTATTTAAGAGTTGTTTAATTTAAATTTAAGACTCTAGTATGTTAGTTTTTTTTGTACTTTCTGAAAATATAAATAATTATATTTTAAAATTTTCTAAATCTCATTAGGATTTGACTTTGTTATTAAAAGATTCTTCACAGTTTTTAAAGCATTAAGATTTTCTTTTAACTTAACAAGATGGTGATTCAAGTACTTCTTTCACTTTACATCTCATCTACAATTTTTAGAAGAGTCTTGTTTAATTGTTATATTTGGAGACTCTTATAAAATAGTTCTTTTTTTTGAGCCTCTTGGAAGCCAATGAATTCAATATCTAAATCATTGGACTCATTTTCATTTGTTAAGACAAACTCATCATCACACTCAATGTAGAGACAAACACCATACGATTTGAATGACTCCCAAATTTTGAAGACTCACTATATCTTTCATTGATCTCCTTATCAAACATAGAAATACTCATGATTTTATTTTTGTTATGTTTGAAGTTAAAATCGTCCATCCTATGTATCTAATGTATTGGAATTCATGGCATTGAATGGCAATATTTTATCCTTTCAGCCACTTTTATATGTTGTGATCTCAAGATTCCTTTCATTTTCCTTAAAAAATTTTGTTACTTTATAATATATTTTTTTTAAATTGCTTGGCAAAGAGAGCAATGTTATCATCATCTATAAACTTATCCCCTAAGGCATCATAAGATTTCCCTTTTACCAATTTAAGCATAATGAATTTGTTGCTTTTCAATTGTGGGAGGGAGAGTTTTTAAGTTGTGGATAGATTCAATCAATTTTTTAATTTTAATTTTATAAGATCCTTACTCTACTCTATAGTATTAGGGTTATATTTATGATTGGTAAATTCCGTAACCATTTATAATATTGTATCGATGTTGGGTTATGATTTGTTGAAATACTGCATCAACATATTCCCGTGGCTGCCCGTTCTGGGATCAACATATGCACCAAGCCTACCTCTCGCCTGATACCTGCTCGAGCTGAAAAACCCAAAACCCGGTGCTCGCTGTAAGCTCTCCACTTGCTCGAGCCAAACTTCCCGAGCCCATATGCTCGCCATGCACTCGAGCTGCTCGCAAATTCTAGAAACTCTCCGCTCACTACTTGCCTCCTCTGGTCTCGAGCTTCGGTAGGGTTTTCTCCGTAACTCTTTGTGCGCCCGCTACACACTCGAGCTTCGCTTGAGCATAGAGGCAATGGAAATTTTTTTAAACCTGTTTTTTAAACCCTCTATATATATGTGCCTTATTTCTTTTACCCCATTTTTGGATCGAGCATTTTGGGCACACCTCTCATTGAGAAAAATTCAGTTTTTGCGTCTCCAATCCTCCTACAATTGAGAAAATCGACCATCTATCATTGAGTTTTATGTTTTAACAAGTTTTCTCAACACATTCTTTTTACCAATCTCATATTGCTACTCTTTTATCTTCGTTGGTGATATCGGTACGTTGAAGAAGGAGACTCAATCGTGTTCGACAATTCAAGTGGTTCAAAGAATGAAGATTGATGTGAAGATCGGAAGGTATCCAGTTTCGTTGCCGTGGGCAAATCCAAGGAGTTCCTTGGTAGGGATCACAATACGGGAGTAAGTCGGCTAGATTAGCGCGTCGTTACCACTCGATCTGTAAGTTGATTTTCATAGTTCATTGCTTCCTTGGCCTCTGAAGCCCAGGGGGTTTTTCTCGATTACCGTGGGTATCGAGTTTTTTCTTCGTCATAAAAAATCGTGTCTTTTTATTATTGCTCATCATTATATATATTGTGTATACTTGTTATCATTGTTAGTACCTAGAAATAAATATTCTTTACGTATATTGAATATTTAATTTTTACTACTTCTACTATTATTGTACGGGATCGAAACTTAGTTGTATAATTTAGGACGAAAAGTTCTCTTTTAATTGGAATCAGAGACTTATTCTGATCTGTGACCCCTGTTCTATATGTATAATAGTGGATCACTCTCCGTACCTCCCTTTTTTGATGGGAGTAATTATGGCTATTGGAAGGTCCGGATGAGAGCCTTCCTCAAATCAATGGATGAGTGTGTATGGGTTAGTATCCAAATTGGGTGGACTCCACCCAATAGTGGTAATGAACCAAAAGTTCTGTCTTTATAGTCAAAAGAAGAACTTAATACTTGTAATTGGAATAGTAAGAGGTTATATGCTATTTTTATGGTTGTATCTCCCGAAGAGTTTAAATATATTTCTATGTGCGAGACCTTTAAAGATATATGGGACATTCTTGAAATCACTCATGAATGTACCAAATTTGTTAAAAATTTGAAATTACAAATTCTTACGACTAGATTTAAAGAAATTCGAATGAAAGATGACGAGATTTTTGATAAATTTTATACATAATTAAATGATATTATAAATTTTTCATTTAATTTAGGAGAACGAATTCCTGAATATCGAATTGTTAGAAAAGTTCTTAGATCACTTCCTAAAAGATTTAGACCTAAAGTTACCGTAATTAAACAAAGTAAAGATTTTGATAAATTAAAAATTGAAGAACTTGTAAGATCTCTCTAAACTTATGAGCACACATTTCTACAGTTAGAAAAATATCAATTGCTCTAAAATCAAGTAGGGAAGAGAGAAACCGGGACTACGATGAAGAATCGTGTAGTGATGATGATTTTTTCTTATTTGTTAAGAATTTTAAAAAAATTTTGAAGAAAAATAAATATTCATCAGACAAACTAGATGTGAATTTAAAATGATTATCCAAATTTCAGAAAAAAGACCGACATGAAATCAAGGACTTCAAATCGAAAAATACCCAAGAAATTTAATGCCATGAGTGTAAAGATCTTGGCCATTATCGAGCTGAATGCCTAAACTTTAAACGCAATAAGGTCAAATCTTTAAAATTGATGTGACCTTAAGCGATGACAAAGAAGAAGAGGTTGAAAAATGCTCTGAAGATGGCCCTATCAAGTACTTGGCCTTTATGACCTCATTGTGAAGCAATGATGAATATCTAGTAGAAAATTTTAATCAATCTGATGACTCTGAGTATGAGTTAGAAGTTAAATTTAATGGGATTCAAGAAGTATATGATAAACTGTTTAGAAAATATTTAAAAGTAAAAAGACTAAATAAAACTTTAAACTGTAGGCTCATAGATTTGAAAAAAGAAAAATTAGCTCTAAAATCCAAATTAGACATAAAAGTTTAAAAAGTTGAGAACGTTAAAAGCTCATTTATTGAAAAAATCACAACTCTTGAATCTGACATTGAGGATGCTCAGAATGATTTGAAATAATTTTTAAATGGGTCTAAAAAATTGGACCATATGCTCAGATTGAGAAAAATTAATACAAATAAATAGGATTTGGGGTATGTTGACAATATTCGCCAACATAGCATGCAATCCAAAACTATTTTTATTCTCACCACAAAAATTTCACATAAAAATATTAACACATCCAAAATCACTAAGTCAATGTCCCGATGTGTGAATAAAAGATTTAACTCAAATCCTTTGCCTAATCTGTATAGCCAAAAAGTTACGAATAAACCTACCAAATTTGTGCCAACTTGTCATGCCTATGGAAAGATTGGTCACATTCGTCTCCACTACTACAACATGAATTTTCTGTTCCATCAAAGACAAGGAACAAAAATGTCTAAACTTGTTCATCATATTTAACAATTAAATGTACAAGTAAAAATATTAAATCAGAAAGTGAATTCGGAGAGAAAAATATGGGTCAAGAAAAGTGAGTTTCATTACCCATTAGCCATTCGTGACAAAAAGAAGGAGTACATTTCTATTCTTCAGCGAGATTGTTCCTATTAGGGAAAGTTAAAGAAATTATTATCTGTTTAAAAGGGAAAGGGGGACCATTTTTGTTAGTTTTTAATCTTCTTATTTTTGTTAGGGGGAGCTTGTATTATTCGAGTAAGGGGAGTGCTTTATTTATTTCTTGCCATATTATATTCTCTCGTGCTTCATTTATTTCTTGCCATATTACATTTTCTTGTATTATATCTGTTTGTACTAACCATATTTGATGAGGCAACACAGTTACAATATCAACGTAGTAGTCACAGCATCGACATAGTAGTGCTAGTGTAGATGCTAACATTTTCTTATTGTATCATTTATATTCCTCACTAGGCGTAGATTTTTATGTACACGAGTTTTATCTTAGTGGTGTTTGAACCTGTGCTTCTCTTATATTTATTTATTTTATGGGTTTTGTCACGACATTGACAAATGGAGAGATTGTTAAGATCATTTTTATGATTGGTATATTCCGTGGTCATTTGTAATATTGTATTGATGTCGGGTTATGGCTTGTCGAAGTATTGCATCAATATATTCTTGTGGCTACCCGTTCTCGGATCAACATATGCACCGTGCTTGCCTCTCGCCTGACACATGCTCGAGCCAAAAAACCCAAAACCCGACGCTCGTGTAAGCTCTCCACCCACTCGAGCCAAAATTCTCGAGCTCATGTGCTTGTCGTACGCTCAAGCGCTACTCGAATGAAAATTCCAGAAACCCCCCACTCGCTGCTCACCTCCTCCACGCTCAAGCTCTGGTAGGGTTTTCTCCGTAACCCTCTATTCGCCTGTCGTGCGCTTGAGCCGCACTTGAGCGTAGGCTCAACGGGAAGATTTTTTAAACCTATTTTTCGAGCCATCTATATATAGTGCTTTATTTCTTTTACCCCAATTTTGGACTGAGCATTTTGGGTACGTCTCTCATTGAGAAGCATTCAGTTTTTGCTTCTTCAATCCTCCTACAATTGAGAAAACTGATCATCTATCATTGAGCTTGAGCCGTCTATGTGCCCGCCACGCGCTTGGGCCGCATTTGAGCGTAGACGCAACGGGAAGATTTTTTAAACCTATTTTTCGAGCCATCTATATATATGTTATTTATTTCTTTTACCCCATTTTTGGACTGAGCATTTTGGGCTCGTCTTTCATTGAGAAACATTCAGTTTTTGCTTCTCCAATCCTCCTACAATTGAGAAAACCGATCATCTATCATTGAGCTTTATATTCTAACAAGTTTTCTCAACACATTCTTTTTACCAATCCTATATTGCTACTCTTCTACCTTAATTGGTAACGTTGGTCCTTTAAAAAAGGAGACCCGATCGTGTTCAGTAATTCAAGTGGTTCAAAGAGGAAAGATCGACGTGAAGATTGGAAGATATCCGATTTCGTTGTCACGGGTAAATCCAATGAGTTTTTTAGTAGGGATCACAAGACGAGAGTAAGTAAACTAGATTAGCGCGTCATTACCACCTGGTCTGTAAGTTGATTTTTATAGTACATTACTTCCCTGACCCTTGAAACCCGGATGATTTTTTTTCAATTACTATGGGTATCGAATTTTCTCTTCGTCACAAAAAATCGTGTCTTTTTATTATTACTAATCATTATATATATTGTGCATACTTGTTATTATTGTTAGTATTTAGAAATAAATATTTTTTACGTGTATTAAATATTTAATTTTTATTACTTTCGCTATTATTACACGGAGTCAAAATTTAGTTGTATAATTTAGGACGAAAAGTCCTCTTTCATATAGTTGTAACCATTAATAAAAAATGCTCAACTAAGGACTTTAAAACCTTCCGAACAATTTTTTTAAAAAGAGTTTTCTCCTGGAGCTTAAAAATTGAGTTAGCTATGTTATTTAATTTAACATAGAACCATTTTAAGCTCTTCAAACCAAGTAGCCAATGCTTACAATTTTAAGTTCTCAATAGACTTTGTGCCTTCACATGTGATTTTTAAAATATGACATGCTTTCCAATAAAATCATATATAAACACACATCTAAATTTATCCAATGAAATGGCCACAAGGACTGCATGAATCTCTTTGATATTCCAATACTATCACTTAGCTCCTTATTAGACCAAAATCCGGCATTTGATTTTGGTTATAGGACCTTATCACAATGCATGACCAAACACTTTCATCTAGCAATTCAAAAACACTCTCATGTAAACTTCCAAAATGCATAATTGTTTACATTAAAATATAAAAGAATATACGGCGGATGAATCCACATTGTTGAGACACAAGAGGATCAAGGAATAGAGTAAGGATCCAACACCACTTAAAAGAAATCGATACATCCTAATCAATAAAAGTTTAGACCCTAAGATAGCACAGAAGCCAAAAACAAAAAAAAATCCAATTAGTTAAAACACATAATGAACTAGTCCTAAATACTACAATAGAGAAGGAAAGGTTGATCATAAAGTGTCATCACCAATAATAATAAGAAATACACGGTAGAAGATAAGCTAACAAAAGTTTTGAAGATTAAAATAATCTCAAAAGTCAAACAGTTATTGATTATAATCATTTTAGTTTTTCAATTAATAAAAAAAACCTAAAATATAAATTAACTTGTGGCATAAGTGGTACCAATATACTAAACATGTAACCCAAAACCCTCTATTAAAGAATTTCTCAAATTTTCTTACGGTAACGAAATCAAAAACCTTTTAATCTTTTGATAAAATTTGCTTTATCAACTAGTGAACCTCCAAAACCACAAGAACTCTAGTGTTCATGCCAAACACGAAACTTTGAATTCACATTGGCTAGTACGAGCGTTTAAAGGGTTCTTAAAGTTTTAGAAATGCGAAAACCAATTAGCAAATCAATCTTACAAAGAGAATGAGGGTTTCTCCATCAATAATCACTTCTCACACCAAAGCATACACTTTTGGGCTCTTTTGATATCAGTGTTGGCAGCTAGGTGAGGAAGAAGTGAGGAATTTATAATGTGGTAAAAGAAAAACAAGGTTAAAATCACGTTAGGGAGAGAAAATAAGGAATTGATACACATGCACAGGTCTTTCACACAATAGGCATGAGTTATTTCGAAGCAGTGCATGTGCGTCCTTTAAAAGCATATCTGACGTGGAGCCATAGTCATACCATGCATATGTTCTAATTAAATGTGCATCAGGTGATACTATTGTAGGGGCTAGGGGGTCCTGCTTCTCTCAAGGAGAAGCAGGATCTTGTTTTTCTATTTTTAATCATTGGATTGAAAAATATCCAATGGTTGAAATTTAAATATCATATAAT
>JAODPA010143577.1:0-15608 GCA_025585075.1 Nepenthes mirabilis | reverse complement strand
TACATAAATTATTGCATTTTACTACTTTGACTAATAAATCAGAGTGTATCCATTATCATTTGAGTAAAAGATTTCAGAATTGTCCTATTTCTTCCATTAGTTTGGAAAAAAAATTTAATGTAAAATTCATAGTATTATATTTTTATTATTTACCCACCATATATGTTGCGTTTGGATTCCCAGGGTCCAGTCGAATCCGTAATTTTCAAGCAACACAAGTGTTTGAGAGTACGGATTGTTAGAGAAAGATTGAGATCGAATCTTTTACATGGAAAACCTCCTCATAAATGGGGAGAAAAAACCACGAGACTCTAGGCCGTTAGAAATATTTCATTATCTGAATAAAAGTCTTACAAGGTACAATTGTTAGGAAGCATTCCTTCCTTATCCCATACTTTGCATTTCTTTTCCAAGAGATGTCGCTCGCTGGAAAGCTTTACCACCATCGTTAGGAAGCTTTTTCGTTCCTTTTGGTTCCGTTTTGTTGGGAAAAGAGGGTTTTAGTGGCCGAGAGATAGTGGGTCTTTTTCCTTCTTTCTGGAGCAAGTTTTTTGGGGGAAAAGATCCTGTCATTTGGAAAGGGGCTTCACTGGGTATTTATAAGAGGAGATGTGCTGCGGGGGAGGAGACATATGGTGCTCGCCGGATGGCCTGGAAGCTGTGCAGTATCCTACCGACTTCATTTAATACTACTGACGTGCGCGGGATGGTACGCGACTGGCGCCGCTGGTAGGCCTAGGCGTGTCAGGCATGCGGGGTCTAGGCGTCAGTCTTGATTTGACCAGGCGTGCCTTGTAGATGGTGACTCGCAGTGGTGACAGGTTTCCTTGGGAATCAGCGAAGTTGCTTAGCTGGCATCTTCTGCCGGGCATAGGGCAATTCTCGTCCTTGGGTGGAGCTCCTAGAGTTTCTTCTCAATTTCTCGGACTTCACTTCTCGGACGGTTCTAAGACTTAGTAAGATTTATAGGATTCTCGGTCTTTTTTTTGTCCGTATATTTGGATGTCGTTAGCAATGTCCTCGTGCTCCCTTTCGAGCGGACGGGACCTTTTGGGCTTCTGTTGCTATCCTGGACTTTGGACCATTGGCCTCTACTTTGGGCTTCTCTGGCTATCCAGCCCTTTTGGCTCATGGGTGCCCTTCTAGGCCTCCCGCATAGGCCCATTTAACCGTACTTCTATTGGGCTTTATATTAGGCCTAACAATATATATTCAATTTTATTTTATTTTCTGTTAAACGTTAAAATCTAAAATTTCCGTACAACTAATTAGCACAAACACTAAAAATTACCCTTCCACTGTTCATCGAACCGTACATTATTTATCGCAGCTTTTACACTTCTTACGAAAACTTCGTAGAATGCCATGAGAGCCGAGAGAACATCTCACGAAGGCAGTCTTCAGTTTTCTTCGTCGGTGAAAGTATGCCTTCTCCTGACAGATTGAAGTAAATCGACGCATCTATCTCCCCTAGCATCAGCCGCGGCCGCAGGAGAAGCTAATCTCCTGGAGAATTTCAGCTTAGGGACTTTGATCGAGCTCAGTGGCGGCGTTGATGCCCCTTGGTTTACTTCCCTCAGCACAGACCGAGCTTTTGCAGCAGCAGCCGCCTCCGCCATTGCTGAAGCGACCTTCGGATCGTTTTTCAGCTTCTTCGAGGGCTCCCGAGCACTTGCTTCGCTCGCAGACATACGAACGCCCGACGCCTGATAGCCAGCTGATCTCTGCACGGCTACAACTGCCTCTGTTGCCGTAGATCTGGCCTTGCCCGTTTCGTACTTCTGCATGTCGTAAATTAGCTCTTTCTGAAGCTGTTTGTCTGCGACCAAAAGGTCGTCGATTTCGTTCTTGTAATCCTTGAGGAGTAGGCGGAGGCATTCCATGAGGGAGCCGATGAGGGGGCTGTTCTTGCTTTCTAAGAGGCGCTTCAGCTCTATGAATATGGGGATGGTGTTTTGGATCAGGCTCTTCTTCACTGCTTGGGTGATAACCCTTCCTCTTGCAGCAGATGAAGATGCCGGCCCACCGTCACCGCCTTCTTCTTCCACTTCTCCAGAATCCGATGATGATCCGCGGCTTGATGCTATTCGGATTTCTTTGCAGGTCAGAATCTGGAATGCGTCCTGTTTTCATCAAATTCCATAAATTATGAGCTTTTTTGTAGCTTTTGCTCGTCGAAGTAAGATGGATTTGTTTGCAATTTGCAATAAAGATGGAAATCGGTCGAGAACATTAAACTCCAATCCAATTCAATACTTCTAATATACAATTTAAACCAAACCCAAACCCATAATACTCGAATGAGAAAAAAATCTAATATGTTCTATCATCCCTAAATTCAAATTCAATTATGAAAATATTAGCTCATAATAAAATTTTAAAAAGAGCTCTCAACGTAATACAAAACTAAATTTCAAATGTATAATTATTTGAAATCAATAAACTCATCAATTACATGTTATTCCAAAACTAAAATCTACATCAAATAAAACAAAATAGAACATAAAGATTAAATTTTATTAAGATATAAATATCCATGGATCAAAATCTTTTCGATAATTTTTTTGACCTATATGAATATCAAAATTAATTTTAATATACAACTTAATTTTAATATAATCATAATAACAAAATTTATGAACGATACACAATGTTATGTTTTAATCCATAGCCAACAACCACTCAAGCGAGGCGGGAGGAAGAGGGCATGAGCACAGACCTGCAATACTGCTTGTCCAGGAGCATCTTCTATTCTGAGCACACCGTCAGAAGCAGTAGCAAGAATTTCTGCACATATCTTTGCAAATGTTGCTAAAAGGTGCTCTGGAGACATCTGCTTCAGAAGCGATACGTATATATGCATTCTTTCCGACCTTGACTTCTCATCATTACCTCTGACAAAAAATCATGCATGATTCAAATTAATTAAAATTTACAGTATATTTGTGCATTTATAACATAATTAATCAAAAAATACAATTTTATATTAAATTATTAAAAATAAATATATATTTTTTATTGTACCATTTAAAAAACTATAAAAAATTAGTGTGTAATTAAATGAATATAAAAAAGTTGTGATATAATATACGTCATAATGAATAAAGATAGTTGGGACTTCGATTTTCATCTTTCTGTAAAGTACGATTTGTACTAAGAAAACTATTTTTCTAATAATGACATAATAGAGATTGTGTCTAAAATATATCAAAAAATTTTGGCCAAATGTCAGCATTTAACACTTCTCATACACTAACATGCTAACTCATGAGAAGTATCAGTGCTTCTTAGGATAAAAGATTCAGTGCCGAGGGCATCTAAAATTTCCTTACCTGATAGAGAAAAGACGATTCTCAACCCGGGAATTTTGCGAACTCCCATGTCCCATGTGAGAATGATGACAATCGTTTAGAACAAAAACAGCTTCCACAAAACTGTTGTAAGCTAAAAGGGGCGCCTTAGCTACAAACACCGAATTAGACAAAGCAATTAGTGCAGTGAAATACATCGGTATCAAGCTGAGATAAAAATATTGGTCGATATATATCGGTATTAAACTCCCTCGACAAAGGGATACTGATATGTATTAGTACTAAGCTTTTCAATACCGTAACAATATCACGACATTGGCCAATATAATTCTTTCAGGTTACAATTATAAGAAATTTTTTTTTTAATATATTCGATATCGATATATATTATCCGAAACAAATATAATCATGACTAATATCGATACCAATATTCTCATCCACCGTTTAGAAGGAAAGGGTTTTTGTGGGCAAAATCATTAACCTTTCAAAATATTCCCAAAGAGAAAATCAGCAAGTTGACGTATCTTTTCCGATTCATCAACAAGAGACAGCAGAAACCGTAGGAAAAGTATCCCTCTCCACTTAACATAGTCCCTCTGCATAATAGAAGACAATTCGGTTCGATATTACAGCATTGCGATGCATAACAATACAGTGATAAACAACTAGGGATTAATAGCCAGACCTGCAGCAATCTGGAGAGTAGTATGAATGTTTGCCTCCTAACAAGCTCGCATGGATCGCGAAGGCACTTTGTGATTTTTGCTATGTAGCTATAAAGAGTAGTTAGGAGAAGAATCAGTCGATCGAGATAGCTCTCTTGTTCGATTTTTATTTTCTAAAAGCTTGTGAAGGCATTACCAGTCGACTAAAGCAGTGTAGCGAACACAAAAATCAGCCATCGTCACTATGATATTGTTTCGAAGGGCTGCACAATCACTCTTCTCTAGCTCCTGCAGAAGCATACGTAAAGTGAAAACTGAAAGGCAAGAAAGCAATTTGGAACCACGGGGAATTAACAGTTAAGGCGCATTCATTATTTACTTCTTGTTGAAAAGTTAATAACAACCAACAAGTGAAAATGATGTTGGAGATATCAGGCATAGTAAATGCAATTAAGATAGTGGACATGCTAACTGTAATCAGCCTAGATGTGTTGCAGCGGTTTAGAAGGCAATTTGGTGCACAAAACTTCCCTTATACACGAGTTTACATAATGATCAAACTACTTTTAATATATTATATGCAATCTTATTCTATATTGTATAAGATATCATTTTCACAGTTAAAATTCGTAAACACTATCTATTAGATCACAAAACAATACCCCTATTGTTGGGTGAAAGATCACCTTCAAAAGCTGAAAGCAATATCTTATTTCTAAAAGTGAAGTTTAAGGATTTACCAGGATGATCACTCACCAATATGCTTTTTTACATGGCCACATACTAGGCAACGCAGTACTGTTTTATTTGAGATTGGTTCAAAAAAGATTTAGATTACTTTGGATCTATTGTCTGTGGTCTCACATTATATTATATAAGAAATCGTTTTTATAACTTGAACTGATAATCACTAGGTCATACGATAGCTCTACCATTACGTGAAGGCTCACATTCAAAAGTTGCAAATAATATCTAATATTTAATAGTGAAGTTCAATGAATTATCAATATAATTATTCATATTGTTTTACTGACCTAGGATTTTATTTCAATGCCACATACTTGGCAGCACAGTAGAGGTTGTATACGAGAAAATGCAAAAAATTTACGTAGTAGAACCTGTAAAAACAATGGCATGTATCTTTTTGCAAGCTTCCCATCAGCAAGGCATATCTTCCCCATTGTAAGCCACGCCTGAATAAACGAAGAAGGTACCTTCTGCTTTAAAGAAGCGGTAGATCCAGGTAAACCATTTGGCCTCAGCTCTGGACTCCTTGAAGTGATTATGCTGAGCAAAACTGGAATAATTTCTTTCAAATCAATGGAAGGACAAATGATAACCAAAGAGCCTATGGTGTAAACTGCAGTAATTGCTTGACACAGCCATCTTGACAAGGCAACGGCTCTCTTGCCATTTTTACTGACACTTGCTGTTGGTGTTACAAAAGCATTTTCAATGCTAACTTCAGGCTCATCTGATAGATATGCTTGTATAATTCGCAGGGCTTTAGTAAGGATCTGGTGTACCCATTTTGTAACAAGGGCATCTGCCTCCTCCGGATTTAAAGCGTTTCTTTTACACAATGTTTTGAGAGCTTGGACATGAGCGTTTACCTATCATCATGAATTTTAACAGTCACAACGATAAAGATTATAAAAAACGTACTTTATCGACATAAAAGACGAACAACCATTGATGAAAATATAAGCATTAATATGAATCGTGGCCATATCAGTATCAAACAATATTAAATAATACATATTAATATCGAATATGTTAGAAGAAAACTTTATGGGAATTGCAAACTAACGGAAAAATATCGATCTTGATATCGTAATATATCCTAAAATAATAATATATTGTAACATTTTTACGGTATCGGAAAATATGTTTGAAACACCAGCAATGTGTTGATTAATTAACAAGAACTCCATCTTAATGGAACCCATTACTCCTTTCAAATATTGGATGTCTTTTCCCATGAAAATGTCAACTTCTCATGAAGTAATTGATTGTTAAGTTCTTCATTCCTGTTTTACCTGTCACGTTTTGCAATCATAAGAACATAATGAAGACCTACTGACTTTTCAAATTGTACATTCAAGGAAAAAATCAAGCACAGATGTAATCTTATATTACGTACTTGACTAAAGTTTGTGCTTCCTACAAGACATTCTAGATGGGATACCCATTGACAAAACTTTATGAGACAGTTGACACAACTGCTAGGATGTGTTTGCTTCCCGAAAATCATTCTTATGGCATTCCCCCTTCCATATACTCTTGCACTCGTATCCTTTCCATTCCTAGGTGAATGTGCTCCAAAATTACAGCAATAAAAACAAAGCCTTAAGTCTCACAATAAGATATAGACCATATAAATCCTACTGTGACACTCAGTAAATATTAAAACAGTTCAGCAAGTAGAAAATAACACTTAAAATTTATAACCTATAAGTCACTGGCTTGAAATATAGAAAACACCTCTCCAAAATAAGTAGTGATATACATCTAATTCTTCCCAAACAGCACATTTGGAAAGCCTAGTGCATTTTACAGCTTTTCTAAGTGCGAAAATAAAACTTAAAATTTGATACATATATGAATAATTACAAACAATCTATGTTTGAAAAAAATCGTAAAATAAGAAATTTTTTCACTTCTAGACTGATTGATGACCCACATTTTAAAGATCCAATATCAAATAGTAAATTTTGGAGAAACGGCATTTTATATGTAATTTGCATACATTCGGCGTGTATATATACTTCATATAACATAAAAAATGACATAATGTTTAACATACTAACACAAGCTGAACCAACAGTAGTCTACCCACAAGTCAATGATTCATTAAATACAATCTAAACCAACTAACAGCCACAAATTGCTCCAGTCAAGTCTGCATTGTCACAGTAAGGCACTGCACCTACCGAAAAGAAGATGAAAAACACATCAATCCATGTTTTAAGGAAAACCTGATGATCCTTGCATCAAATTTCAAAACACAGCCACGGCACCTTGGTCCTTGATTAGTCTGACCAATTTCCAAAAACAGAACTCAAAAAAAAGCATGAATATGTAAAGGCACTATCAAGCATCGATTTGCAAGCACCCACCTTTATTTAAGCATTTCGTATCATTTAATAGTGAAGAAGCAAGCGATCAAGCAAAGTAATGCATGTTTGATTACCTCAGTCAGATGCATATTGAATTTCTCTAATCGTTTGAACAGATTGTGAGCCAATTCAGCAGCAGGTTCAGGAGGCAGCTCCACTGAAACCTTAGCTATTGTTTGCGAGAGTAAAACACGATCACTCACCCAAGCAACAGAATCAGATTCCATGCTTGCTTTTCGTCACCCCTATCTTCTTGCGGTGGGATCTTGAACTCACTTTCCACACTATTCTTGTCCAGAAGCTGCCAATGATGATGAAGAAATTCCCAATTAACTGCTTTTGGAAGAAATGATGACACTTCTGATAGAAGAAGCCACGCACCACGAGGCGCTGTCCAATTCTCAATCGACATGGAATGACTAAGCCAAAGAGACTCTGATGTGCTTATGATATTCTGAAGTGCAGTAGCAATTTTTGGCTTCAGTTTATTCTTTTTTACCAAGCTTCTGCAGATTTTCTTTACCCAAGGGGCTACCTCCCCATTACAGATCTCTTTCAACAGATCGAACACTCCATTAGGACATAGTTTTGCCATCTCTCTGTCTAAATTTTCTCTGTTAACATTCGAATTGTGGGTTACAGGTTGTCTGAGCAATTGAACAGAGCCAACCCTGGAAACTCGGTCCAATACTAGTTCCAAAAAGAAATTCTCGCATTCTTCTTGAATGCTGGCTTCACTATCAGTTATCAGACGTGGAACAGAATGAAGCCACTCAATTATCACACTTGTGTCAGAAGTGTTTCGAAATGCCTGAAAAGCAATGATGATTGGAATATGAGAATGAGATAATCATCGAATAAATCAAAATTTAAAATCATTAACATGTATAAATGCAGGAAGAAAGATGTGAAGGAAGTGAGCATGCATGGAGATGGATTAGAGAAAAGACCCTAAGCCCATGATACCATAAGAGAATGGTCTCATTAAATGGAAAGGAAGCTTTCTATGTGCTGTATAGATTGAGGTGTCATTGAGACACTTCATCTCTCAAATTGAATCCACTAAACTCCCTTGATAACACTTACATATGCATTACTAGCGAATCCCTTGTTTAATAGAACTTCAAATTTCAGCGCCCCTTCTCTAACATCTCTCAAAGTTTCTAAGATGGGTAACCACCTCTTAGAACTTTGAGACGTCTTAAAAGTTTAGTCTTAAACCAGCACAAGTGTCCTCTTGTCACCTAACTTCCTGGAAACTGACTCCATTAAAGAAAGACAACAAAATAGAACCCGTCTTACAAATAATAACAATAAACTGCGGAGCATGGCACATTGATCCTAAAAGATAAGAACACAATCGTGCTAGAGGACTGAAGTTTGGGCATGCATAATTTGTTAAGTTGGGTCACTTGTGAGACCCAATCCATTGTACGTATGATTTTTCATTTTTGGAACTGTCAGCAATTTTTACGCAAAATTTATATAAAGTTCACTTGAATAGCACTATTCACTGGAGGTTTGTTTGAGATTCGTTCAAATGAAATCTGTTTCCATCAATTGTGTATTAGGCACTCATGAAGGACTTTTGTGCGCTACCTGTATAGTTTTTTGTGCATGATGCACTCTCAAAGGCCATACTTGTGCCAAAACTAATATAAATTGCCTGTGTGCTTTAGGGGATTCAGCACGAGATTTTAAGACACACTTTTGGTGGTAGCTCGAGAAAAATAAAAAGAGAAGAAGATGAAGATTATCGCCAATCGTTTGAGCTTCAAATCTCTCTTAGATATTTAGCATCCTTTGCTACATTGTTTCATTTGTTGTTTTGGACGTTTTACTATGATTTCTCATCTATTGTTGTATTTTCCTCGGTTTACCAACGTTATAGTGAAAACAAAGAGTTTTGTTGCGGTTTGTGTAATCTTTCTCACAATCTTAGTAGATTTTATATAAAGTCAAAATCTCTTGGTTTTACCCCTTCCATTAACAGGGGTTTCCATATAAATTTGTGTCTTTTGTTTTACTTGTTATTATGGTTGTTATTGTGAATGCTTGTAGATTGTCAGTGAGTCTCCTCATGGGTTCAATCAATGAGCTTGGTTTTTTATCCATGTAGAGATTTGCTCTAGGCTTGATTGAGAAGTTTGGTGTTCCAAGCCCAACAAGTGATATCAAAGAATTAAATTGCTTGTGTTCATTGTTGTTTGAATTGATGGAGGGTATTAACAAAATAATTTGTCTGAATGACACAAACTTTGATATATAGAGAAGCAACATGAAAAATCTTTTAGTCATAAAACCTTTCACATTTAGGTGTTCACTACACAAAACTTAAGTCCGAATCCAGTGATGATTGAGCTTTTAAACAGAAAAGTTTGCAACTACTTTCAGCAATTTATATATGACAATATTGAAACGAGAAACACGCAATGGCACTATGGAAGAAGTTCAAAGTACTTTATGCTTTGAAAATTGACAGCAAATTGTATCATTTGATAAAGTTAATACAAGTAAAATATTAAGAAAAGGGTTCTATAGCTGATCATCTCAACAAGTTTCGAGTAAGTATTGATCAATTGAGTAATATGGGCTTAAAATTTGATAATGAATTGTTACGTTTGTAGTTGTTGACCACTCTACTGGATACATGAGAGGTCATTCAAATTACCATTGCCAATATCACTCCAAACGGTGTGGTAACTTAGAAATAGCCAATAGTGCTTTATGAGGAGATTAGGAGGAGATCACAAAGCTCTACATCCTTGCATCCTGAAGTACTAGTCTCAAAGTCGTGAGGAATAAGCAACGGGAAAGGACCCAAATCGTGTGAGAAAAGCAGGAACAAATCAAGGTTGAAGTATCAAAATAAAAAATATCATTATTGCAAAAAGAAATATACAATTTAAAACGAGAGAATGGAGTTGGTAGCAAAAAGAAGACTGAAAAAATCAGAGATGAAGAGAGGGCTTCTATTGTGACCCAATTCGATCTTCTAGTTGTGTGTGAGGAAGAGGTTGCCAATGTCGCCAACTATAAGACAAGTTAGATGATAAAAAGTGGTGCATCACTCTATATCACATTGCAAAGAAAATTCTTTACGTCTTATATAACGATTTCGGGGTACAAAAAATGGGCAACGATGATATCACTAATCGTGGGACATGGCAACGTGTATTTAACCACTAGTTTTGGCACAAGATTGACTTTAAGAGACGTTTGACATGTTCTAAACATCCGATTCAACCTTATAATAGACAGAAAACTTAATGATAAATATTATTACAAAACCTTCATGGGGGCAGTGATGGCATACGACAAGTAATTGTCAAATTTACGTGTTACGAGCTTCAATTTCTAATGGTGATGTGAACATGGCTAATAAAGGTAAATCTTCTAAGTTGTGGCACAAGAGGTTGAGCCACAATGGTGAGAAGGAGTTGAACTGTCTTGCAAAGAATAACCTTCTTTTGAGTGTGAAAGAGTCCAAATTGAAGACTTGTTCTCACTGAATAGTGTGGAAGTAAATAAGAATTTCCTTTCATGGAAACTCATCCATAAAGAATGCGGGCATTCTTGAGCTTATGCACACCGATGTGTGCAATCCAATGAAGGTAAAATCTCTAGGAGGTATTCTCTACTTAATTACTTTTATTAACAATTGTTCAAAAAATTGTAAATATATCCCTTAAAATCGAAGAATCAAGCTTTTGAGACCTTTAAGCAATTTTATACCTTAAACAAAAGACAGACAAGAAAGAAATTAAAGTATATCCATTGTGACAATACAGTAGCGTACCTTAGGCCTTTGATGCATATTGTCATACACAAGGCATCCGATAGCAAAAGACTTCGTCCAAGAAGCCGTAACCGAAAGGAGTGGCCAAAATAACGAACCAAACGTCAATTGACAAAGTATGATGCATTCTGTCAGAGGCAAAGTTACCCAATACCTTTTGGGGGAAGATTTAAATGTCGTGGCCTACGTTATCAATCTTTCGCCAAGCGTTCCATTGAACAAGGATATTCCAATAACGTATGACTTGGAAAGAAGGTCACTTATGATCATTTGAGAGTATTTGAATACAGAGCCTATATTCATGTCCCAAAGGATAAGAGGACTAAGTTGATATCAAAATAAGAGACCACATCTTTCTTGGTTATAGGGAAGACAAGTTTGACTATTGGCTTTACAATCCTATGAATAAGACGCTTGTAAAATCAAGAGACTTATTCATGGAGGATCCAAGAAGATGGCTTCTAAAGACAATGATCACCTATATGACATCGACTTGGCACCAACAACCACCCTATCCATTGAGATTGAAGATGATGGAAATACGAACAATACTGCATTCCATGAGGTAGAAAATAAGCATGGTGATGCTCATGATGATACTCACAGTGATGTCCTCGAGCCTACATTGGCTATTCCATTCCGACGAATCACGAGAGATTGACTTCCTTCCACTTGTTTATCTGTTAATGAGTATATTTTACTTACCCATGACAAAAAGTCGAAATACTTTGATAATGTAATGGAAGATGAGCACAAGGAATTGATAGATGCTATACAAGATGAAATGTCATTATTGCATGAAAATCACATGTTCGAGGTGATGAAGTTACCCAAGAGCAAGCGAGCACTCAAAAAACAAATGGGTGTGCTGAATGAAGTATGGAGATGGTGATTCGCAATAGAGGTACAAAGCAAGGTTAGTTGTAAGGAGTTTTAATCAACAGAATGGCATCGATGTCGAGGAGATATTCTCTCCCTTGGTGAATATGTCCTCCATTCATGTCGTGCTCGATTTGGTGGCACGCCTTAATCTAGAGGTGGAACATCTTGACGTGCGAGCAATGTTCCTCCATGGTGACTTTGAGGGGGAGATCTATATGGAGCATATGGAGGGATTTATCATTAAGGGAAAGGAACACACAATGTGCCATTTGAATAAGAGCCTTTACAGCTTTAAACAAACCCAAAGACAATGGTACACAAAGCTTGAAACGGTTATGGTAGATCAAGGCTACTAAAAAACAACTTCGGATCATTATATTTTTGAGTAAAGGTTCTCCAAGGGACCCTTTGTAATCCTCTTACTCTATTTAGATGGCATGCTCATTGTTGAGAACAACACATTCCAGATCAGTGAATTGAAGAAGTAACTAAGCAAGTCCTTCATAATAAAAAACTTAGGACTAACAAAGCAAATTCTTGGCATGAGGACTATTTACGATTGGAAGGAGGAAAAAGTTTGGATGTCCTAAAAGAGCTACATCAACAAACTGCTTTAATGCTTCAATTTAGAGAACTCCAAACCAACCTACGGAGAGGGAAAAGGCTAAAATGAGAAAAGCTACTTCTGCTTTGGCTGTCGGTAGTTTATGTATGTCTTTGTGTGTACAAAGTCTGATATAATTCATACAATGGGAGTAGTTAGTCAGGTCCTTTCTAATCCAGGGAAGAACATTGGTCATTGGTGATTTGGATTCTTAGATACTACCGGGACACTTCTAGAGTATGTTTTTGCTTTGGCCAAAACAAGCCTGTTTTGGTTGAGTTCACAGGTGCCAACATGATGGGCAATAGCAATATGTATTGCTTTGTAATAGTCAAAGCACAATTTATCTCTACAAACTGATCATTTCATTCTTATTCTAAGCACATTGATATGAAATATTATTCAGTACGAAATATTTTTGATTTAAAGTTGTTGATGCTAAACAAGGAAAATGGTTCGAATATGTTGACAAAAGCAATGTAAAGGGGAAAGCTTGAAGTGTGTTGAGAGAAAGCTACAATGGTTTTAACTCCTACAAGATCGAAGGGGAAAGTTTGTTGGATTGAGTCACTTTCTTATAAGTCTCGCATTCATTATACATATAATTTTTATTCTGGAGTTGTCCGGTAGTTTTGTGCAACGCTCGCACAAGGTTTGCTTTGACGGCACAATTCAATGAGGTTCATACAAAGTTCGAATTAGGTTCATTCAAATAAAAGTTGTTTCCAACAGCATTAGATGTGCACAAAGGGTGCTAGTGTCCAGCTTGTACTATTTTTCGCGCATGATGTGCGCCTAAATGGTGCAAGTGCCCCAACGCTAATATGAAATGCCCTATTCGTTTTTAGGGCACTCATTATGAGACTTTGAGACGCACTTTTGGTGGTAGCTCGAGAAAAATATAGAGAGAAGGAGAAGAAACTTATCGCTAACTGTTTAGCCTCCGAATATTTTTTCAACTTTCACCATCCTTAAATACGTTGATCTATTTATTACTTTAAACGTTTTACCAGTGGTTTCTCATCTAATTGTCATCTATTAGTGTATTTGGCTCGGTTTACCAACATTGTAGTGAAACCGAAGAGTATTATTAGGGTTTGTGTAACCATTCTCACAATGTTAGTGAATTTTATACAAAATTCTGGTCCCATGGTTTTACTCCTTCAATTTATTGGATACTTTCACGTAAATTTGTATATTTTTCTTTTACCCGTTGTTTTGGTTGTTATTATGATTGTAATTATTTCGTCTCATGGATTCAATCAATTGCCTTGGTTTTTCATAGAGATTTGCTATTGGCTTGATTAAGAAGTTTGGGGTCCTGGGCCCATGCTATTAAAATATCTGTCTCCACAAGACTCTAATAGTCTGCCTCGGGGCAGTCTCCTAAAACTATGTTTTCATAGCCTATGCAAGGTTCGTTATATGCATCAGAGCTTGTAATTTCTTAAATCTCTTTTTTGTACATGTATACGTACAAGTATCTCAATATAACAATATTGAAAACTTAGATGAAGAAAACATCTAATTTACCTCTGAAAGAGCTGAAACTGCTGCTTTCCTTATGCTAACAAGTGAATCGGAGCAAGCAATTCCCACTGCCTTGAGGATATCTCCATCTAAGCCACCACCTAGTGTCACCAATTTGCTAATAACAAGAATCGCAGCCTTTCTAACAGCTGCTTTCTCATCCCTGCATCTTTTCCTCAGAAGATCATTCATGCCCCCTTCTTGCTTGTTATTAGAATTCCCATTTTTCAAGGCCATTAGTTTCTTCAACATCGCACGGCCCTGCTCACCACTCGACAGATTTCCCACGAGCTGTGCTATGTTCAACAGAGCTCTAGCTCGAATTCCCGCATTTGCATCAGAGCAACGCTCAATCAAAGCCCCCAAGCATCTCCATCTCCAAGAATCTTCCACTTTGTCATCTAAAACCAATCCTGATGGTTCTCTCAATGACACCAAAAGCAACGGAAATAGATCAACAGCTAAAAGCCTAAGGTGAGCCTTTCCCTGAGCCATCTTCGAAACATAATCCAAGAACCCAACTTGATCCTCAAAATGCATAGCCTTAACAATCTCCATTATAGACTGCACAGCCAATGCTCTAGCTTCGGACTTCTCAGGCGCCTTTTGTAGCAAATACCTCGGTAAATTCACCACAGCTTTATTTATAGCATCTGAATTCTTCTTCATGACCATCATTCTGTGAATCACGAACCCAAGTGCAAACGTCCTAGCTTGTGAATTTAGCATGAGAATCAACGGTGACAGAAACTTCAGAACCTCGGCTGCTGTGGCTGCCGTATCACCATATTCATTGCTTAGCACCTCGTCCAAAACTCTCATACACAGATCACTCAACTTTTTATAATTCCCAGAATTACCACATAATTCACTCCCCAAAACGGGAATTTCAGCAACAGTTTGAACCAACGACTTCAAACTATCAGGAAACCTCTCCAAATGCAATAATCCCATAACAAGCCCCAGCCTATCAAGCACGTTGAACAACAATCTAACATCAAGCTCATTCTTTTCTCTTTCTCTCTCCTCTTCATCCGAATTCAAACTCCTCTTGCCTTTACCCCGACGGTGCGACGATCCAAACCCCTTTCTTCGGTCATCAGATGAAGTATATGGGCCCCGGCCATCCTTGAAGGCGCGACGGATGGCGCGAAGGAGAGAATTAAACGCCATGGGAGTGAAGAGACCGAGTGTAGGGGAATTAGGAGAGAGAATAAGGGAAAGGTAGACTTTGGAGGATAGGAGAGAAAGGGGAATTGAACCGGATTCCATTGCGGATGTAATGGGGCTGATAATTGAGGAGAGAGAGAGGTTGCGAGAGGATAATTTCTCCCATAGGGGACTGATTTGATCTGGGTCTCCGTCGTCATTGAGAGTTTGGTGGTCTACAATAGTTTGGAGGTCTAAGAGGGTTTGTTCAGAGATAGGCGTTTGTGGGTTGAGATTGTGGATGCCCTCCAGGTCGGAGATTATTCGAGAAATGACGTCTTCCATGGCGATGAGTGAAACCGCCGGAGCTTCAAGGGACAGTGGCTCCTTCCTCTCTCCTTCCAAGCTCGCCGGTGTAGACTCCACAACCGTAGATTTTCGAATTCACCTTTTCCCACCAAAAAGGTTCTGAAACGAGATAATTAAAAAATATATATATATCATTTCGAATTATAAGACTACATGAGGCTTATAAGTCATGCTCTTGAT
>JAODPA010143566.1:0-42804 GCA_025585075.1 Nepenthes mirabilis | reverse complement strand
AGAATAAATTGCTTGAATAATTACAATAATTATTTAACTATTTTAGTAACTGTTTGAGCACAAAATTTTTTAATTGGGCTTAAATTTTGGGTTTAAACTACTTAATTGGCCATATACAAGAAATTTTAATCTTAAGACTTATTTTGGGAGATTAAATTGGAGATCCATTTGAAGATGAATTTTTAATAAATTGATAAAACTAGTTAGTATAACGACTGTTTGGAAAATAATTAGGCATTTAATATTTAGGCCTAATGAGTTTTAAGTATTTGGATCGATGGATTTGGTTTGATACTTAAACCATTAATTTAAGTTTAGATTTGATGGGTCTACCTATACTATGGGCCGACCCAAGTCCAAGCCAACTCCATCCGTGAAGCAAAGCCCCACAAGGACTAGAGCCGAGAAAGTCTAAATGGCAGGTCCAGCCACGACAATACTCAATGGGCCAGTGAAGATAAAGATTAGCCAAACCCAGCAGACAGCCCCTGCAGCACAACCAATACGGTGGAGAAACCTTCCAACACAGCAGTGACAATCTAGCTAGCATAGAGGGCACAAATGTGGTAAGCGCCTAACATTGGTGGCCACAATCAACGATCAGAAAGGTCACTGTTGCTACCAAGCCACTGTCACCACTAGCATGGCTCAACAAATCACCCATCGAGGTGGTCTAGCGAATATCAACAAGGATCATCTACGGTCGCACCACCACCGCAAAATGATAACTGACACCGGTGGCTTTGGTCAATGACTAGTGACCTGCCAATTCTAGTGTGACAACTGTCCAAGCTTTGGCGCCAATGCCATGTTGGATCATTGCCTACAAGTATCCTTTCCCCAGCACTGGAGAAGGGGGAAAATTAAAAGAGAAGAGATGATCCAAAGAGAGAGCATGCCCCATCTCTCCCATTCCTTCAGAAATGCTCCGCACAGAGCGCACCATTGGAACCAAGCTTTTCGACTTCACTCAAAGTCGCTTATCACCAAAAGCACCCAGTGGAGCCGAGCCCTTCAATATTACTCACCTTTCCCCCACATAAGTGCATCCACGCATTCTCTTACGTCCTCGCATCTTTTCATCCGTTGAGAAAGATTTTTTACTTGAGTTTTGGAGGATAAATTAAGGAGTTAGTTCAGCAAATCCTCTGACTTCTTGTTTGCCTGTTGTATTGTGCATGATCTAGATTATTATAGATAAAGATTGGACCTACCTCAGTTCGACCCGATGTAGAAGATCAAGTAACACTCTAATTTGTATAACAACTTAGATCTAAGGACACATTATTAGCACCTTCTGTGAGAAGTGACTTGAAAGTCCAACCACTGCACTCATGAACAAAACATGATCAACACCAAGGCACATGCTAGCATACTATCCAGGGACATCGTCGCCCAAGGAAACGGCCCTTCAGTGGCTAGCCATACAGATGGACGACCTGAACCTGACGTGCACGCACTTGCTACACAAATGGGAGATATGTTCAATATACTCCAAATGATAAATACACATCTAGATAAGTAGCAGCAGGGGGCTCATGCCTCCGTCTCACAAGCTTCAGCCTCAATGCATAGGAACCAGGTGAAGAGGCTCCCAGTTGAGAAGACACAGAGGTCCGACGATGTCGAGGCCCCCATGGTCGTGTTGATCAGTAGGGCCTAAAAGTGGTTGGAGGATCGATTGAGTCATGAAATACAAAGGGACAGCTTGGAGTAGTGGAATCCTCGCTACTCCCACAAAGATAGGAGGGCCGGCAAAGGAGAAGCCTCTTATAGCACACGGCCGCTACAGGCTGGTAGACGACAAGACCTACAACCCTCTCCCAATCATCCGGAGTTGAAGACCTTCCTTAATGTCAAGAGGATTGCATCCTCTCCCAAGATGGAGGAGAGGGTGGAGAAGATTTGGTAATACGTGTTTAGGGGAGACATCGGCAGATGCTCCACAGATCTGAGGAGACCTCATTCACAATGGAGATCCAGATGTAGCCTCTCCTCAATTAGTTTAAGATGCTGACACTAGAACCATGCGACGAGGGCTCTGACTTGATGGACCACCTCCACTACTTCCGCACTCTACTGAGCTTCCAGGGCTTGAGTGAAACCGCCATGTGCCAATGCCTCCCTCTAACCCTCAAAGGAGATACTCACACCTAGTTCTATAGCCTCCAACCGAACTCCATTTGGTCATTTGAGGCACTCGTTGATTGCTTCCTATCCTAATTCACTTCCAGCCAAAGGGAGGAGAAGTAGTTGCAGCACCTAGTCCGCCTTCGACAGAAGTGAGGAGAAAGATTGAAGGGCTTCTTGGCTCGGTTAATTGCCGAGGCTCGGCATATATCCTAGCTCATTGAAGAGGTGAAGCTTAGCACTTCATCGTCACTTTGGAGCCGAGCAACTTCTGCAAGCACTTGGCGCATCAAAATCCTTAGACCGTCCAGGAGATTGGGACCCTCGCTAGTGCCTACATAGCGGCAAAGGAAGCCAACAAAGCAAACTAGACTCCAAAAGAACCAATAAATGAAAAGAAGAGGAGCGGAGACGACAATTGCTTCTGAGGCCCTTGGAAGTAGCCGTGGGCAGAACATGGTGTTTGGAAGGAGTTCAGGCCCCCTAACTTGACTCCTCTAAACGACACCTGCACCGACATCTTTATGTAGAACTGAGATGAGAAGTTTTCAAATAGCTAAAGGTGTTGGAGAACCCAGAGGAAGGAAACCAATTAAAGTACTACCACCTTTATCGATCTACAAGTCATAGCATTAAAGATTGCTAGACATTATAAAAGAAAATTGAGGACCTGATCTGTACAGGGCACCTCACCTTGTTTCTTGTGAGATCCGAGACAGGCCCATGGAAGGGTAGACGGAGACGAGCAAGAGCAATTGGATGAACTGAGTTGCAGTTGGGGTTGTCAACATGGTGTCTGGAAGGAGTTTAGGCCCCCTAACTTGACTCCTCTAGACAACACCCACACCGACATCTTTATGTAGAACTGAGATGAGAAGTTTTCAAATGGCTAAAGGTGCTGAAAAACTTGGAGGAAGGAAACCATTCAAAGTACTACTGTGACGGTCCCAGTTTCAAAATATGATAATTCCTAACCATTGGATTAATATAAGTATGTCTAAGGTAGTTTGGTTGAGGAAAACTATGAGTAAAATTAAGTTAGGAGGTGAAAAAATGGCCCAGGCCTTGGTGCCCGGGCGGCGCATTGGGCGCACCTGGGGCGCATTTAGTAGAAGCCCGCGCTCGAAGGGTGCCTAGTTGGCACTCGAGTGCAGGCATGTTTTAAGGGGGGCGCCTAGTTGGCAGTTGAGCACCGCTCAAGCGCCCGGCTAGGTATAAAAACGTGGCATGCGTTTTCTTCGGCCATTTTGCGACGGTCCAGAAAAGTGCAGTGAGAAGGGAGAGGAAAAGGAAAGAAAAGGAGGAAGAAGAAGGAGAAATCTGGCTGTTCCACTCCAATGCGGGTAAAAATAGCGGTTGTTCGGGTTAAGGTAAATGTATCTCTAACTTTGCTTTTCGTTTTTACAGCTCCATTTTGTTATATATGTTCAAAAACCCCCATTCTCGAAGATTTGTTATGATTTATGTGTTTTTCTCATAGTTTCTTGAGTAGATTTTTAGTTTATGCGTATATATGTTAGGGTATGACTCCAATTTTGTTGTTTGATGTGCGATTTACATTTGTTTTGTGTCCGAACGGTGTGCTTGAAACCCAAACTCGAAATTTGGGGATTTTGGTTTAAATGCATGATTTTGTATACGTATTTTGAATTGTGGCATCAATTTCATGAATACGCATGTGTTGGATGTCCGATTTAAGTTCGGAAGGTTCGCATGAAAATCCTAGAATGAAAATTGGGAAATTTAGTTTGGGAACTTGAAATCTTGAGATTTAAATGTTAAAATTAGTGCTTTGTCAAAGTTTATTAGAAAATTTGTATTTGAAAACCTTGCATGGAATTGTATGATTGAATTTTGGAGACTCTTTGAAATTATTTGAACGACTGATTTTATGAGTTTGAACTTGGCCTTTGGATATGATGGATTTCGGCTAAGAAATTATGAGTAAGAATTCCTTCAATTAAGGAATTTTAGATCAGTATTTCAGTTAAATGTCTCAGTTGAGCATTTTAGTAAGAATTTCAGATAAGTATTTCAGTTATATGTTTTCAGTTAAGTAAGTTCATAAGAAATTGGCCCTAGGACTATGATTTAGTCAGGCAGGGCTCTTCAGCATACCATAGAACATTATAGTGGTAATCGAGCATAACTCTGTTCATGGAATAATACGTGGTCTGCTCCTCCTCGGAGTGTTAAATCAGAGGGTAGATTTAGTTTGGTTTAGAATCAGACATACCTTTGGGAGGTATTCTGGTATACAAATCCCATCAGAGAGGATATTTCAGTTCAGCCCTTAGATTGTGTTGAGTGAATACAATCTATTTTTGATTATTCACTTTCTCAACTAGTAGGGTCTACTAGTTTGGGCCTCCTCAGTTAGTAAAGTTAGAATTTAATAATAAGTAAAGTTATAATTTAAGAATAAATAAAGTTTGAACTTAGTTTAAGACCTTTGGTTTGCTTTCAAGACAAATTAACATTTTTTCTTATTCGTTTTGCTATATGTTATTCGTTTTGCTATATGTTTTTGATATTTGTATAAATATTCTTCTGTTGCATTTATATTTATATAAAGCTATTTACATTGCATGTTTTGATGGTACACTACTAGGTTTCGACTCACTTTTTTATTTTTCCCTCTCCAGATATGCTGAAGTTCAATAAGGATTGAAGATAGAATTTAGCTATAGAAGGAAGAACGTTTGATGGGCTTGAAGATCTTCGAAGAATTATGGAAACCTTGAAGAATTTTGGATGTACATGATTAGTTTGAATAAAAGTTGTATATTCTAATTGTGTAGTAACATTTGTATTACAATGAACTTATTGATTTTGCTTCCACAGGATTAATTTATTGTTATAGTTGCTTCCGCACTGTTTTGATATTTTGATTTGTTTTGGTCCTAGATGGCATCTTTCTTTAGATTCAATATAGTAGTTAGGAGTACTGTGTTGGAGTCATGGATGATATGGCAGTCTGTGGTCCTCTGTATGTGTGTTGTAAGATGAATTGTGATATTTATTTAGTTGTGTGATTGTACAAGCTCTTCTAAACAGGTTGTAAATTTTGGTTTCAGCCTTATCGTAGAGAAAACTCTGTCAAAATTTATGTAGATTTTATGAATATTAGTTTTATTTGTTTATTGACGAAAGGTCTTTAAATGATAAGGATCCGTTCCGTCACAACTACCACTTCCATCAATTTCTAAGTCATAGTATTGAAGACTGCCAGACACTACAAAAGGAAATTAAAGACCTGATTTGCAGAGGGCACCTCACCTAGTTTCCACAGGATCCAAGATAGGCTCATGGGAGGATAGACGGAGACAGGCAAGAACAACCGATGAACCTAGTTATGGCCGAGGTTGTCAACATGGTGACAACCAAGCCAGCCAAGGGCAAGACCCCGAACCATTCGAAAAAACTTCCAACAGCAAGAAACCAAAGGTAGGGGCTAGGAATGATGTTATTAGTTTTAGTAACGATGATATGGCTCATGTAATAATTCCCCACTCTAACCCTCTAGTTGTATCAGAACTTGTTTCGGATAGTACCATTGATTACCAACTGAAACGAATATTCATTATTAATAGAAACTCTCAGAATTTACTCTACCTCGATACTTCAAACTTGGATTAAAAAAGAGTTAGATGAAGTCGACCGAGAGACTACTGTACGGGCTGGACAACGAGCTAGTGCTCATCCAAGACATAGTCCAATTGGAGGTCACACTAGGGGCTTACCCCAGGATAGCCTCCACGATGCTCACATTCCTAGAAGAGGTCCTCCCCTCAATCTACAATGCCATCTTGAGATGACCTTGCCTGACCGCCTTTGGGGTAGTGAAGTCGATCCCCTATCTGAAGATGAAGTTTTTGACCCCATATGTTATCTCAGAGGTCCTAGGTCACCAGGTAACCAGCTGAACATGCTATTTCTCCAAATCGCTCCGGCAAGCCTCAGTCAGCCAATCAAAGACCTCGACTTCTATGATGAGACCACCCTACTGCTAGTTTAATCAGGAGAGTTAACTGACCAAGTCCCTTTGGACCCCAGCAAGCTCGAGAAGTGCAGGCAGATTGAGAGCTCCTTGTCAGGTTCCCTCCACAATCAACTCATGACCTTCTTTAGGCAGAATTCTAATGTCTTCGTGTAGATGCCCGCTGACATGTCAGGGATACTGACCGAAGTAATTGCTCACAAGTTAAGTCTTGATCCCAATCACATGCCCATCTGGCAAAAGCGTAGGAACCACTTAGTCGAGAAATTGATCGCCATATATGAGGAAGTAAAGAAGCTACTTGATGCAGGGTTTATTAGGAAAGTCTAATACCCAAACTAGCTGTCAAATATTGTCCTCGTCAAAAAGAGCAATGTGAAATCGTGGATATGCATCGACTTCACGGACATAAACAAGGCATGCCCTAAGGATAGCTTTTGCATATCTGAGTATCGACTTGTTGGTGAACTCTACGTCTGGCCACAAGTTGCTTAGCTTCATAAATGTCTACTCGGGGTACAATCAGATTATAATGAGTCTAGAGAATGAAGAACACACTTTCTTCATGACCAACTAGAGCACCTACCGCTATAAGGTCATGCCCTTCAATCTGAAGAATGCCGATCCCACCAACCAGCAGCTCATCAACAAAATGTTCGAAGCCTAGATCAGTCAGAACATGGAGGTCTATGTGGGTGATATACTTGTCAAAAGCAAAGTCACTAATGACCATGTTTGCGACCTAAATGTGACTTTTAGAATCCTTCAGGCACACTGGATGAAGCTAAACCCGGCCAAGTGCACATTCGGTGTGACATCCGGAAAGCTCTTGGGCTTCATCATCTCTTAAAGAGGAATCGAGGAAAACCCTAGGAAGATAAAGGTCATCCTTGACATCAATCCACCATGAACTGTTGAGGTCCAAAAATTCATTAGAAGGCTCACTGCCCTCTCCCGATTACTGGCAAAACCTGTAGAGAAGTGCCTACTATTCTTCAAAGCTTTGAGGGGGACCAAGGCAATAGGCTCCCAATGGATGACTGAGTGTGAGGAAGCTTTTCAAGAACTCAAGGAGTACCTCTCTAACCCACCTCTCCTAACGTCACATCAGGAAGGCAAAGAGCTGTATCTGTACCTAAAGTCTCCAACGTGACGCTATGTTCAGTCCTTATCCATAAGTAGTTTGGCATACAATGGCCAGTGTACTATATAGTAAGGTCTTGATGGACACCGAGATCCATTATCCACAAGCCAAAAGGATCACTATAGCCCTCATCTACTTTGGCAAGAGGTTGTGCCCATACTTCTAGGCGCATAAGATCATTTTCCTAACTGATCAGCCACTAAAAGGGATCTTATAGAAATCAAACACCTCCAGACAATTGGTCAAATGGGCTATTGAATTGGGCGAGTTTGATATGGAGTTTCGGCCATGGCTGGCCATTAAGGGCCAGGCCCTTGCGGACTTCGTTGAGATGACAATCCCAGTTCTAAACACTCTCAACCTCACCGAAGATGCCAACTAGCCAGGGACTCAGACTTAGATGTTTCATGTCAATGGGTTATTAACACAAATCATCAACAGGGCAAGCATGGTTTTAAGGACACCGGACATATTGGAGATAAATTACTCTCGGGTTTCTAACCACCACAACATGGTCGAATACGAGGCATTGCTAGCTGGACTTTTACTAGCCAAGGAATGATCAGCAAGATCCCTAGTTGTCTACAGTGGCTCTGAGTTGGTCATCAACCAGATCTTAGGAAACTTTAAGGTGTCAATCCCTCTACTCGTAAAGTACCTTGCTAAAGTGAGGGGCTTGACTCAGGCATTCAGAAAAGCCGAGGTAGTCCATGTCCCAAGAGAAGAAAATTGAAAGGCAAACTAGCTGGCAAAGGTAGTAGCGACAGAGAATCCTGAACAGTTTGCCAAAAGATATGCAGGAGATCCTAGCTATCTCAAGCATTAACAACCAAAATCGCGAGGTGCTACAGGTGGTCTCTGATGACAACTAGATGACCTCGTACCGGAGGAACTTGACTAAGTGCATCCTGTCGGAGAGTCTAGAAGAAGCCAAGCACATGAAGAAGACAATAGGTTGGTATACCATCATAAACAAGAGGCTGTTCCACTGCAAGTACTCAACCCCCTACATGAGGTGTCTCATACCAGAAGAGGCTGATTATGCAATGGGTGAGGTGTATCTCAGCATCTCCGAGACCCATGTCAAAGGCAAGAATCTGGCATTCAAGATTATGCATCAAGGCTTCTGCTAGCCTTGGGTTTCACGAAAAGATGCAAGAATTGTCAGGTCGATAAGAATGTGACTCATCAGCCACATACGGAGCTACATGCTCTGCAAATGCCCTGGTCATTCACACACCGTGGCTCGACATACTCGGCCATCTGTCCATAGCATCAGAACAAAAGAAGCTTATCATAGTGGATATCGGCCACTTCACTGAGTGGGTTTGAAGCATCCTTGCTGGCATGGATCACTAAACAGAACATGATAGAGTTCATTCACTAGAGTATCATTTTTCAGTTTAGAATTCCTGAGGTCATAATGACTGACAATGGAACCTAATTCACCGACAAATGGTTCGCCAGGTATTGTGCAAGTCTACAGATAAGGTTGGTTCACACTTCCATCACCTATTCGCAAGCTAATGGGCAGGTGGAGGTGATCAACTAAACGCTACTGCACGGACTGAAGATGAAGTTAGAAGATGGTGGGGGTTCCCGGCTAGATGAGTTACAATTCGTCCTATTGTCATAGAGGATGACCCCGAGGGAGCCAACCTAAGAAAAGTCCTTCAGCCTATACTACGAGACTAAAGTAGTTATCTTAGTAGAGGTCGGACTCCCCAACCTTCGGGTCGAATACTTTTACTCGCTTAGTAACTCATAAAGGCTCTGAGAGCATCTTGATTTACTCGAAGAAGCCTTGAACACAGCATGCTTGTGGACAGCGGCTTACCAGCAGCAGATCGCATAGTACTATAACAAAAAGGTGAAAGCCTGTTAATTCAAAGTAGGAGATCTAGTCCTGCGGAGAATATAGAAGTAACAAGAAAAATTTCCAACAGAAACAAGCTCTCCCCAAACTAGAAAGAATCATTCCTTGTCTTAGCCATCCTTTGAAGCGACGCATACAAGCTATGCACCAAGGATGGAAAATTGGTCCTAAGGACTTAGAATGCCTTCCACTTTAAAAGGTACTACCAATAAGCCATAGTTGAACCCCGGTAAGATCAACATGCATCATTTAGAGTACATGTAACTTGTACTATAATCACATCAATAAAATAAGTGTATGCTTATATTTGATAGTCCATGTGATTGCTTATTTGTTATCTCATAAAAACAAATGAACCAGATTGTCCCTAGGTTGGGTGGACATACGTTGACCTACAAACAGTTAAGAAACCTCAGACCCTTTATTGAGCAGCCCATCCGTAATCAAATTTAGAAACTCAATCACGTTATCGAGCACCCCATCCATGGTCAAATTTTGAAACTTGATCATAATTCTGAGCGGCCCATATGAGGTCGAATATCATGACCAGGGGGCTCCCCTCCACACAGTCGAACCACCCCATTGAGTGGCCACCAAAAACTTATGGAGTTTTCACATCATGCGTGTGGTGACCTCCTCTCGAAGGAGAGAGCACCATCAGTTGACGACTGTTAGCGAGCTAGGAGAAGACACACAATTGCAACAATGTCCTTCGATAGGACTGAGAATTGATAACCACATGCAAATGATGGGCTACGACATTGCCCAAGCATAGTAGCTGTGGCAGTAAAACCTAGCCGACCCTAATGAGGCTCACTCGCCAATGTGCAACAATGTCCCATCCATGGGAAAGAGCACTCCACAAAAAATTAAAGTGCAACAACATTCCCCAAGGGAACAAGCACGATCAGGTTAATGCTTCCAAGATAGGTCCAGCCACTATAGCAGTGATGCTCAGCTGGAAAAACAAGAAAGAAAAAGGAAAAGAAACTGAAGAAAAGCTTGGTATGCAAGCATGTACACCAATGATGACACACTTAAAGGTCTACTTATTTCATTATAGCAATTAGTATGTACAAAGAGGGCTATCCACCCAAGGAAAATACAAGATCGACCTATTGCCTGAAGGGAGAACAATTCGAAGGCTAGGGGCTCCCTTGGATGAGACAAAGGCCTAGCAACATCACGAGCAGAGCCCAATAGATCTAACCACCACAAGAATTGGCATTCCTCGGGTGGAAAATTGAGACTAGAAAGCCAGGTACCACCAAACCCACAATGCGGCGACAAAGGTTGATGTCGACCCAGTACCAATGCTCCAAGGCTTCCCTGATCTTATCCAAGGTGAGAGAGGTCGAAAGCTCCCTCTCAAGCTAAAGGTTCTCGTCTCGATGTTGAGCACAATCCTGATCCAGCTCGAGTAGCAAGTCCTCCTAGCTTTAAATAGCTCGCATTAGGAATGGGAGGCCCGCTCTACCACAACTCTGAGCTCCTCCAGGTCAACATGGGTATAGGCCATGTGGTCATCAAAGGTAGCTAGTTGGCAGATCCTCTACTGCAATTGGGAGTAGAAAATCAGTCAATCAAAGTGACGATGAAAACAAACAAAAGAAACAAGAAGGTACACAAAAAACCTCCTCGGCCAGTGACAACCTCTTTAAGTGTGATGGACCAGATTATTCTCCATCGAATAACCTTCGTCAGAGAGATAAAGACAAGCAGGCAAAAAGATAATAATAAATTTCTATAGAAAATTGGGAAGAGTTCTATCTGTAAATTGGACATTTCCAAAATACAAACACCTGAAACACAACCCTCCACAAAATCCAAAGGAAATTCACAAGAAAATCCATAAAGTTCAATGACCAATCACACAAGATCTAAACGCCACAACAACTGAGGTGGCTCCGGCGACGTGATCCCAATGACACCGGGAATGAAGGATGCCAACTAGGAACCTCGAACTCACCACAAGGCAAGACTTGCAGAAGCATGTAAAGACCATAATACACTACGGACTAATACATATATATGTCATCCATCATCCACCCTCATAAAATATCGCCATACAAGTTTTAACAGTTACAAAAGTCAACCCAAAAAGATCACTGTCATACATCAAATCAGTCTAAGTCCAAATCTTGAGCTCTGGACGCAAAATAGCTATCTACTGAGCTTCTATGATCTACTCGGCCTCGTCAGGCATCAAGGTATTCTCATCTGAAAAAGATAGAGCAAGGATGAGCATAAAGCCCAACAAAAAAAATCATACACCACTAACTAACAACAGGTAATAATAAACAATAGCTGGAACAAAAGAGAACACAGGGACAATACAAGGGAATGCGAGAGGGAGAAGAACACTTGGGATCGTCCGATTCACTTACTTATGTCAGTTACATTTTATTCATTTTTATTTTAACATTTATCTTTGCGAACCCCGGAGCCAGTAGGTCGTACTAGCCAACAAGGTAAGAGAACGAGGAATGGAATGTGTTTGCTACACATTCTAAAGCCACGACTACATTTTAGGTCTGCAGCACTCGACCATCGGTTGCATCTCTACTATGCAACATCCAAACAACTACATTTTAGGCCTGCAGCACTCGGCCAACACGCCCCATATCCTCCGAGGACCAGGGCAAACCTCGTTCTTTCACCGTGGTATCCTAGAGCATGCCATGAACATCACCCACCCCCAAAGGCAGCTAGAGTATTCCTTGGGTTCCCACCATGGTGTACGTGGCAAACTAGAGGACACCACCCCTATCAACCATGGTCCTAGTTTCAAGGTTCAACTTTCCAGGAGGGGGGACCCACTACTTGGCATACTCATTCACAATCTGGGATATCCTAATCTCATCACATGTCTGCATCCGGGAGACCACGTTCACCACGACATACTTAGTGGGTTTCCCTCCATTTATTTACTTAACTTTATTCCTTCTTTGGAATTACTTTTCATAACAATTTAGTTCAAGTTCTCAAGGAGTTTGAAATTCCTTACCTCCGGTGGACAACCACCACCTTAGAAGCCTCTGGAACACAATTCCATGCTTCCGATGCACAATTATACATTTCAAAACTTACATTTTCACATCAACACATAACATGAGTCTCATCACAATTAGATAGGAGCAAAACGTGCAATTTCATATTTTAATCACGGATGAACAGTAACGGTGCATTTTTAGAGGACTCGGAGGCCGCGAATGGGTCATAACGTGCGAGATCACTCGCGCGGCCAACATATATACACAATAGGGACGTGGGGATTCACATTTTGAAGTCAACTTAACGATTCATGGGCAGGAAACGGGAAAACCCCAAAATTTCGTGGGTTAGGGTTTAACGAAGCTCCACCGGATGAATCGGTGAGCAAATCGACCAACAAATCATACCATCCTTAGTCTCAAGTCATGGGTATTACATTTTCTAGGTTACGGGTGGCTATCGAGATGAAAATACCCAATAATAAACAAAAACCAATGAAAGAGGAAAGTTAGTGGGTATGAGAACACTTGCCTCGACGCGTGCTTTCACTTTAATAACTGGCTCCCGGACGGATTTGGACTCCCGGCCTCGTTCTCCCCTTTTCTCTCTCTAGGATCGCCCCTCTCTCTCTAAAAACCCTAAGAGCCCCGAGAAAAATGAAGAGGAGAAGGCAAGGTGCGGCTTTATAAGGTGCTGCCGCTCGAGCGCGGCTCGAGCGAGCATTAGGCGGCGCCTATTCTGGAATTTTTCTCCCAGGACCTGGGCACATCTAGAGAGAGAAGCTCTCTCTTCTCTCTAGGTTTCCAAAATTTCCTAGCGCTGGCGGTGCTGCCACCGGTGCATTCAAGCCCAAACTCCACTTGAGTTCCCACACACGTGGCTTTGGGCGCCGTCTCTCTGACGGCGCCGGCATGGATTGCTTTTCAAGGCAGTCGATTCAGCCTCCCCGTCCCCATTGCCCCTCTCCATGCCATGTTTCCCCTCACCCAACCATGTGTTCGGGCCCCTCAACTTCCCCTGCCACCCATTCATTCCCTCCTCTTCAGACAGCTTCCCTGTCTTCGCCCTAGGGCCCTGATGCAAAATTCTTGGCCTCTGTGAAACTGGATTGTTCTCTGCCCGAGCCGGGAGTCGGGATTTCTATTTAGAGTAAGGAGGTGATGCTTTATGAATCTCCTGGTGCGGTGTCTGGGTCTGTAGAGCTCGAGACTAAATTGGCTGAAATTCGGATTAACCCTTCCTCATTGAAAGGTACCTCTCCGAAGCTCCACTCTCCTTGTTTTGGTTTCATATCCCTGCCCCCTCAGGTGGGTGTCCCCAAGATTCCCATATCCTCCTCTTGGGTGAGATCGGTTTTGAATAATGTGGATAATCATTCGACTAATCTGAAGTATTTTCCCCCTCTGTCCTGTGATGGAGTAACTGTTGGCATTTCCTCACCTCCTGCTGAAGTTGTTCAACAGAGCATGGAGTATTGGGGGGCTACGTTGCTGGGTTGCTTCCATGACAAAGCCCTTCCATTTGAAGTGGTTGAATCCATTGCTAGAAAGATTTGGGCTAGGTTTGGATTGTGTCATGTTGCTAGAAACGAAAAGGGGAATTTTTTCTTTCGTTTTGAATCTGTTGCAAAGATGAATGATTGTTTATCCAGAGGGCCCTGGGTCTTTGGTTGAAAACTTCTTCTCCTTTCTCAATGGCTACCTGGAATGGACCTCTCGATGGAATCCAACAAACGATTCCCTGTTTGGATCTTTCTCACCAATATCCCAATCGAGTTTTGGACCCCCCTTGGTCTTAGCTGGATCGCCAGTGGTATTGGCAGGCCCATTCAGTTGGACTCCAATACAGCTCGTTTGAATCGAGTTCAGTTCACTCGGGTGTGTGTTGAAGTGGGTAGGGATGATCCTCTTCCTTCCAAAATCAAACTAATGTCTGCTGGTGTAGAGATTGAAGTTGCAGTGGCCTATCAATGGAAGCCACAGCAAGATTTGTTGTTTTCAAAATAGCGTAAGAAAGTGTTTAATCGATATTATTCTGGTGTCCAGCCTGGCGCTGGTGCTGCAATACCTAAGAATGATCCTTCTCAGGCGTCTGGAAAAAATCAGTGGGGGATTATGATTACTGCTGACTGTACTAAGGAATCCCATCAGTTATCTACTCCTGATCGTGTGGCTGGGCGTGTGGACTTAAAATTAGATGGGGATGTGGCTCCCCCCTCTCAGATGACACACGATACTGATAACATCTCAAAGTCACGTAGGCAGGATGCTGTTATCCATTCCTCCCTGCTTGTTGCCTCTGATTAATTGCCAGAAGAGAAGGCTGTGGAGTGTTATGAGGGCTCAGGGAATCCTAGTCCAAATGTTGAAATCATCTCCAGCCTAATTGATGTCTTTGGACGCGAAATTTGTGTTGAAGGGACTTTTTTTGAGGCTGGTGTGTTGCTGACTGCTGGCCTCGATGAGGAAGGTAATGAGGTCCCTGTGCCCAAGGAGCATGATGAGGAAGAACCTATATCAGATTCCATAATGCAGTTTCCTGAGTTGCTGCCTGTTGATGGTGATCCAACCGGTTGTAGTGAGGTGGGTTTTTCTATTGAGGCATGCAATGTTGGCTTGGATGCGGCTGCTCTGTTAGTAGGCATTCATGATGCTGGCTCTCCTCCTGGGCCCCCTGCTACCTTGTTTGATCATCATATATCGGGTCCATGTGCTGAGGTCGACATCTCCCATGGCTTGGTGGAGGATGTGTCGTAGGAATTGTCTCATCCTGGTGTTGGGATGAATATGGCCCCTTGCTCCAAAGGTCATTCTTCCAGTTCCCCTGCTGGCCATGATGGATATGGTGGCTGTGACCTGAATGCACATTGCCTAGCCTCTTTAGTAAATCCTCAGAACCTGATTTCTTTGATTGAGGATCTTGACTCAACTCCGGAATCAATTGCTCGGCTTACTTGCAAGTATAACCTTGTCCAATTAGCTAGTGAGATCATGGGCAATTCTGTGCCTGATGTTAATAGTTCCATTGATTGCTGTCTAGAAATTGATTCCACCCAGCCCCATGTGAAATCAGATGTAACAGTGGATGGGTCTGACCCATTGTCCCGTGCCATCCAATTGTTGACTAAGGTTGAAGTTCTTCGGCCCTCTCTAGATGCCCTCACTCTGGATCATAGATTTGTGGTGTTGCTCTTCTTAGACAATTGCTGGTGTAACGTATCAGATCAGATGAAGGAAGAATTCATCAAATCCTTTTCATGTGATGGGGTGTCCCTCCTTAGCCCTGTGGATGCCCCTCTTGAAGCACTCAGGTGGACTGTGCTTGCATATCCACACATTGGATCTCTATCTATGGATGAGAAGCAGATAGTTTTTGATTTTTTTAGATCTTTAATGAACTTACTTTCGGACTCTTCATTCGATCATTTTTGTAATTTAGATGATTTAGTGGCTGGCCTCCATGACTTACGTTCACAAAATATGGAAAGGCGGCGAAAGATGGAGGTGCACCAAAACAATGCATGTGCTGTGCAAAATGGTGAATGGAGTAAAGCAAAATCAAAGAGGAAGAGGAATAAAGCCTCTAAAACATCTACTGGTTTTCTAGGCACTAGATGAACTTGCTTGCTGTAATGAAATGGATCCCTGCTGTAATGAAATGGATCCACATCTCCTAGCTCTGGTGATGTGGATTAGCTTGCCTTATGGCCGAAGTGGCATTGTGTTATCAGTCAAGCTGGTGTTGGGTAACTCCTTTGCTTGGTTTGGTGAAGCAGTTGGGTTGGGCTCTTGATGACGTGGTTCAATTACAGCTTCGTTTTCGGAGTGGCTTTTTATCTGGAGTGCCTTGCCCTCTTAAAATCCGGAGTACTTCTTATCCGGAGTGGTGATTTATCCGCAGTGCTTGCCTTTTTCCGGAGTGCCTTGCCCCCTTAATGGCCGGAGTGGTTTTTTTTCGATCCAAAAAAAAAAAATCGAAGTGCTTTTTATCCGGAGTGGCTTTTTATCTGGAGAGCTTTTTGCCTTTCCCGGAGTGGCTTTTTATCCGGAGTGCCGTTGCCCTCTAAAAGGCCGAAGTGGCTTTTTTCGCTCCAAAAATGGAATGACCGATGTTGATTCCGGAGATCTAAATGGCCGGAGTGAAGATTCCGGAGTCCCTTGTGTTCCTCGGACGGAGTGGCTTTGGATATTTTTTCGTTTTTTTGTTTATGCCCGCCTTGGACGGAGTGGCTTGTTTGCAGGCTTTTTTGCGTTGAGCCGGATGTGTCTCTGGCTGCTGGTTTACTTCTGCTGTTGCTGAATTGTTGAGGGTGGGATTGGAGTTGCCTGAAATTGGGTGAAGCTGCTAAATCTGATGATTCTGGATCTTGGTGGCTAGATGATGCTGGAGTTCCCATTAGTGCTTTTCTTGTTGAATCTGTTTTTTAAGTTTGTTTTTGTTGTGGGGCCGGGTAGCATACGGTCGATTTAGATGAAATACACCTAGGTGAGATTTTTCAATTTTCTGTTAATCGGTTCATGATTTTGTTCATGGTGATGCTTGGGGTATGCCCTAACTCGTTGTTCTAAATCTAAGTTGGCAAAACACTTGGAGTTAGAATATCGCTTTTGTAATTTTTATTTCATTTAATTTATTTAACTTACTTACCAATAAAAAAAGCCTATTCTGGAATTCCCGCTCGAGCGGAGCTCAAGCGGCCAACGGGCGGGCGAGATTCTGGAAAACACGCTCGAGCTTCGCTCGAGCGGCCAGCGGGAAGGCGAGAGCTGCTGGCCCCGCACCTCAGCAGAAGAAATTCCGAATTATTTTCTAATTTTTCATCAGATACACATCCCCACATCGTTCAATAGGTCTATTATTAATTACCAATATGATGATTACCTCTTAACTACCATACCCTTAAACCTGTAACCTCACACCAAGGGCAGGCAACTTGATGCAAGCTCTTCTGGTGCAAAGGTCCCAGCTTCCAGAGGCAAGGAAGGAGGCACCTTCGCAGTCTCCACAATGTCCTCGACCTCCTCCACCTACAAAATCTCTGGCATAGGGGGCTCAAAGCAAGGCTCCTCAATGACCTCCTCGGCATCCTCCTCAACCACTGTGGCAGCAAGCTTGATCTCCACCTCTCCTCAAACCGCAGGCTCCAACGGCTTAAGGAAAGGTCAGTCAGTAGCCTCCACAATCTTGGCCGCCCTAACTACCTCTGGAGCTTCAGGCTTCGAAGATTCAAGGCAATGCACTTCAACAACCTCCTTAGCCCCGATGATCACATCAACCATCTTAGTTCCAGGTCTCACCACCTCGTGGCCCTCGTCAGTCGCCCTCGTCGGGACACTAGCTATCCAATCATCAGAAGGCACCTCCTCATTAATAGCAATAAGAAAGCACGGTATGGGCTCCTCATGCAGGGACACTATATTAACAGGGACACCACACTAGGCTAGTGTTGGTGCTAGAATCGGTTCCTCTTGGGTGCCCTCCGGATCTCCTGCAGCTAACATGGGAGGTCTAGAGGACTCACCTCCCTTAGCTGACCCAACGGGCGTAGATACCTAGCCGAACGAGGAAGCTAGAGTAGTAGCCAGCCCCCTCAAAGACCTCTTGGACCTCTGCAGCCATTCCATCACAGCCCGATCATTTCTAGAGAACGAGTTAGTTGAGACCTCCCACTATTTGGTAGCATTGTCGAAAGGATCCTGATAACTAACGCTCTAGGTCTCCTCCTTGATGTGGTAGGCAACATCGGGGATACTTCATCCCCCTCAGAGAAAGGCTCCCACTGAACGTCAGCAAAGGCCTCTGTAGTCAGCCAGTGCCCTCTCTCCCTAAAGGTGTCCGCATGTGCTCAAAGGAGGTTTGCTAGTGGCTTCTAACTAGCCTCCTCCTAGTCCCCCATGGTGGTAACAAGGGAGGCCCGCACTTGGCCACATTCATTGGAAGGGGCCCACTATAGCGACTTGAGCACAAGTCCCCGAATCCAGCCGGGACCATCTAAGTAAAAATATCAAATTATCCAAAATCATCAATTACATGTTATAGATTATAACATTAAACAATTTTAATGAACTCAATATCATTGCATCACTAACATTTAGAACACCATAAACGATCATCATAATTACATTATTAAATAAGCATACATAATCCTAATAATAAATTACTTAAAATTGAAATGGCATCGATTTCCATAGTGTAAGATTCTCATAAATGAAAATCCGATAAATATCTAAAAGTTAATGAACCAATAAAAAATCTAAAATCTCTATCATAGAAGCCTCGATCTCCAAGATCACCTCTATTTAGTGTCTATACGGCAATACGTGATTTCTTTTATCCTGATATCAACTTTTCTACTCTAAGGCCAATAAAATATAAGAGAGAGTCAAATATCCAACAAGTAAAAATAATTACTAATAGAGGAATACAAGAAGGTAATAATTTAATAAAAATTAATAAAATGTGGCATGCCAATTGCTATCCGATACTCAACGATATATCATATCCACAACCCAAAAGTTATATGAATAATTAGATATTACGAATGCAACTTGGATTCCACCAAATGTGATTATTAGCTCAATTTGAGGTCATAATTGTACGAGATAACAATAATCTCTCTTGACCTTATTCTATTGTAGTGAACTAAAGGCCAAGTATTCGTGCCTCCAACGGTTGGATGAGTACCACGAGGTTACCAAGTATTTATTGTATCCTCATTACACCTACAATCTTTCTTGAGGTTGTATCCATAGTATGTTCATACCATTTACGATACCCGTCGCCATTGATATCCCTTATATCATCATCTACAGTGGTCATTAGGTTATAAGCATCCCGAATAATAACATCAATTGTATAAAATTAATAATAGTATGTTGTGACGGAATGGATCCTAATCCTTATAGGACTCTCCGTCAGATAAAAATAGAACAAAGTCCATAAATTTAGGACCTTAAAATTTTGTAGAAATTTAGGCAAAGTTTTCTCTGCACCTAGACCAAAACCAGAAACACAACCTGTACAAGCACACATCTAATCATGTACCGCAATCCATCCTACAACACACATAACACAGGATCACAAATGCCATTCATGACTTTATTTCAACAATCCTAACTATTATACCAGAATCCATAAGAGAGATGCCACCTAGGACCTGTACAAAATCCAAAGAACAAAATAGCAAAAGCATCTATATCTTTAACAAAATCCCTACGGAAGCAACAACAGAACTAACATCATGATATAACAATTTTCATATTATCGTAATATACACTGTTCATTTCTAAAATGCTAGCTACAAGAATTCAAAATTCTTTGATCCATTGAAGTCCTTCAGGGTCTTTAAAACTTACGAGCTTTTCCTTCTTCTAGTTAGATCTGACTTCGATCCTTTTCAGACTTTTGTTTATCTAGAGGGGAGAATAGAAAGTAAGGAATGAGTTTAACAGCTCAGCAAATGTACCAAAAATAGTAAAAATAGACAGTTTTATATACATACGGAACATATATGTACTTTACGTACTTTCAGAAGAGAACTTAAAAAGGGATATGGAAAATTCATGCATGCAGGCAAGGGAACAGAAGCATAAATACGATGCAGAATACTAGGAAACCTATTGCGGTGCAGAATACCAGAAAATCTATTATGATGCAGAGTACCAGAAAACCAATTGAAATGTAGAGTACTAGAAAACCTATTCGATATAGAATACCAAAAAACCTATTTCGAAACAGAATACCAGAAAACCTATTGCGATACAGAATACCAGAAAACCTATTGAGATATAGAATACCAGAAAAGCTATTACAATATAGAATACTAGAAAATCAATTACGATACAGAATACCAAAAAACTTATGATTTCAAATCCTTAGTTCCTGATTCAGAATTCAGTTCGAAGTCCATATTTTAGAACCTTAACCTTGTTCTCGATTCAGAGTCCATATATCAGAATATTAGTCTAGTTTTCTATTCAGAATCCGTATTTCAGAACATTAATCTAGTTCTCGGTTTAGAATCCATATATCATAATATTAACCTAGTTCTCAATTTAGAATCCATATATCAGAATATTAATCTAGTTCTCTATTCAGAATCCGTATTTCAGAACAAAACCTAGTTCTCGGTTCAAAATCCATATATTAGAACATTAACCTAGTTCTCGATTTAGAATCCATATCACAGAATATTAATCTAATTCTCTATTCAGAATTTATATTTCAGAACATTAACCTAATTCTAGGTTCAGAATCCATATATCAGAACATTAATCTAGTTCTCTATTCAAAATCCGTATTTTAGAACTTTAACCTAGTTCTCAGTTCAGAAACCATATCAGAATATTAACGAAGTTCTCGATTCAGAATCATATATTAGAACATTAATCTTGTTCTCTATTCAGAATCCGTATTTCAGACCATTAACCCAGTTCTCAGTTTAGAATCCATATATCAGAACATTAATCTAGTTCTCTATTGAAAAATCGTGTTTCAGAATATTAACCTAATTCTCGGTTCAGAATCCATACTTCAGAACATTCAATTTCCTTTTAAATCTATTATCCTCCATACTTTACATCCCGATGGTAGGATGGTTCTTATTCAATTTAATCATTTACAAACCCTCCATATTTTACATCCCGAGGGTAGGATGATTTTTGTTCACTTTAGTCTTTACATACCCTCCATACTATATACATCCCAAGGGTAGGATAATTTTTATTCACTTTAGTATTTACATACCCTCCATACTTTACATCCTGATGGTAGGATGATTTCTGTTCACTTTAATATGTACTTACTCTCCATACTTTACATCTCAAGGGAAAAATGATTTCTGTTCAGTTTAATCTTTACATACATTCCATACTTTACATCCTAAGGGTAGGATGATTTCTATTTAGTTTAATCCTTACATACCTTCCATACTTTACATACCGAGGGCAGGATAATTTCTTTAGTTTGATTAGCTATTATTCAGTGTAGTTCTGATGTCTATTATTCAGTATTTTGATACAGTAACCTAAAGACGAGGTCATGTACTAGCTATTCTGAAGTCCTACTTATTTACTTAACAAAGGACATTCTTATCTTTATTTTCTTAGTCATAAATTTTCCTAACCACTAAAACCTTTTCAATTTATATGATTAAACCTTCAATCAGTTTTAGAGCTTTTCTATGACTTAACGATATAGTTTCAGATTAATGCTTTGAATGCAATTTGACAGATAAACTTCATCAAACCTCCAATTAGCATTTCCATTTCAGGATTCATACATTTCTTCTTATTCTTTAACCCTTAACTTATTGTATTTCAGTCAGCCAGTTAAACCTTATTTGGTAATCCTTAAGATAATTTCAAAATACCCCAAACGATTAACAGTGCATTCCTTATGGGATTATTTGGACTAAACCTTAATCGAAGATGTGACAGACCGGCCTTATTCTAACATAAAGCCGCCATCAAGTCTTAAAAAGATAATTAATAAATAAATATTAATGGACATAAAAATTTTACTTCTCTTTTACACTGGATTGATTGAGGCCGAACTGCATGAGCTGGCCATCCAATTCTAATTTCACACCAGTAGGCCAACAATAATGTTAGCCGGACTTGAAAGTCTGAGATGCCTACTAAACTTCTCAATATCATTAACCAAAAAGAAATCACGGAAACATACTAATATCCATAGAGTCTTAAATAGTGGAATCATTTTACAAGTCTTCTCAAAATATAAAAAGGAAAAATAAATTAAGCTCTTCATAGATCAGCTCCGGTCATCTATATCGTCTAGCTACTTCATATGGCCTTACTCAACTTCATCCTCCATAAGCCTTTCATCATCTGAAAATAGCAAGAATGAGCAACAAAGCCCAGCAAGATACTCGAATGCAGAAAACGTAAACATATATATAAGCGGATCAAAATAGAGTTTCATAACATATCTTAGCATATGAAAATCATCATATCGTTTCTTCTTTAGTTCGAAATTTTCTTATTCTTTTTCTTATTATCTTGTCTTCGGAAAACTCATAAAAACCATTGGAAATTCTTATTATCTTTAGGGACCGGACAGGAGCGAACAACATCGAGGACGGGTTTTGTGTAACCCTACAACCTAATGTCGTATTCTCTCATTATGCTCCCCGAGGCAGGAGGTAATGCCTTTAACTCGGCATACTGGGCCGTAGTCCAAAAGTCTTATGCCACCAAAAGTTCCCTACCGTGGCCTAGGAGGCAGTCCTCGAGTGTCACTCCAATATCCTTCATCCATCTTTAACAGCAAGTTTAATGAAAACTCAGTTCTTAGTTCATATCTTTTAATGGCCATCCGTCATAGTTCGTAAGTCGAAAGTCGTAGAGTTCCACATCCTGTCCGGATTACATGCATTTTCATATAGCCTTGTTCTTTACTTCATCAGTTGAAGTCCGTATAATCTTAAATTCGAAGTTCTTTTCTTAGAAAGACAGAGTTCTTTATCTCAAAATGCCGGAATTCTTTTCAAAAGCCGGAGCTCTCGGAGTTCTTTTCTCAAAAGGCGGAGTTCTTTTCTAAAAAGGGCGGAGCTCTAATACTGGAGTGATCTTTCTTTAAAAATCCGGAGCTTTAAAACTGGAGTGATCTTTCTCTAAGATCCGGAGCTCTAAAACCGGAGTGATTTTTCTTTAAAAGGACGGAGTGCTTTTTCATCAAAAGTTCGGAGCTCTTTTTCTTAAACGGACGGAGTACTTTTTCTTCAAACGGACGGAGTGCTCTTTCTTAAAAGGACGGAGTGCTCTTTCTTAAAAGGACGGAGTGCTTTTTCTTCAAACGGATGGAGGTCTTTTCTTTAAGCATGTAATTATCAAAGTTCATATAAATTGACAAATAATCATATTTCCAAGCAGAACAAAACCGAACATCATGAATAACAGAATTTCTTTTAAACATGTGATTAAGAACGATAAATCACAAGAACAGAATAATACTTCATATGTACGTAATTTTATAAGAATATCATATATACTTACGTAGCAAACATGCTTAATCATGAACTTTAAAAACAGGGGTGAGTATCTTGCCTAGGTTTCTTCTACTTTGCCTTGATATTTACTCTTGCCTGGGTTTCTTCTACTTTGTCTTGATCTTTTGGCCTCGCTTTACTAGAAATTCTATTGCATGACTTTTTCTTACTCCTATGGTTCTTATTTATAGGCCTTAGGTCTGATGACTATTATTAATGATTGGCAATATAGGAGGAATATTTTATTATTAATGATTGGTAATATAGGGGGAATGTTTCTTATTTATGGCTCTATATTTCCAAAAAGTTTCCTTATTAATTAGACCATTTATGGTTTTACATTTCTAAGGAGTTCATTAATTCCTAATATACTGAATTTAACGAGATTTAGATTTCTTAATTAATTCTTGGTTCACTGAACTTAACAGAATTTAGCTTTCTCATATAAACACATTTAATTCCTTCTACATGACTTTCGATCAACACCTATTGACTGGATTATCAACTTTGGCTTTCCCAATATCTACTCCGGCCTCAATTGGAACAAAACCCGATTTCAAAATATGTTCAAGGCAGGTTTCAATTTTCATCAAAGAAACGCCGGACTCGATTTTCATCAAGGAAATCCGGCTTCTTTTCATCAAGAAAATCTAAACTTTTTTTCATTCTGCAAGGGCCGAACTTGATTTTATCTTAAGGCCGATTTACTTTTCTTAATACATTTTCCGGTCAACTGGCGTTGACCGGATTATAAGAACTTGATAACTGGACTTTCTTATGTTCTAGAATTTGGGCCGTTACAATCTCCCCCACTTATAGAAATTTCATCCTCAAAATTTTAAATAAAGTTACTAATCTCGAGAAAATAAATAGGGGTATTTGTTCCGAATCTCTTCATCTCGTTCTCAAGTTGCCTCTTCGGGAGTGTGATGCTTCCAGAGTACCTTTACTAGAGCGATTGATTTGGTGCGTAGTCTCTGTTCCCTTCGATCCAAAATTTTCACTGGTTCCTCTACATAGGACAAGTCATTGTCAATTGTCAAAGGTTCAAACTCAATTATATAAGTAGGATCATGGGCATACTTCCAAAGCATTGATACATGAAACACGTCATATATTTCTACCAAGTTTGGAGGTAGTGCAAGTCTGTAAGCTACTTCTCCGATCCTTTCTAGAATTTCAAAAGGGGCCAATAAATCGTGGCTTTAGCTTTCCTTTTACCCTGAATCTATAGTTCCCCTTGGATGGCGACACCTTTAGGAATATAAAATTGCCTTTTTTAAATTCTAATGCAAATCTCCTCTGGTCTGTATAGCTCTTTTGTCTGCTCCGGGCTACTCTGAGATTCTCATGTACTAACTTTATATTTTCTGTCGTCTCTTTAATAATATCTGGACCTAAAATCCTTTTATCTCTGTGCTCCTCCTAGTGAATCGGCAATCTACATTTTCTTCCATACAAGGCTTCAAAAGGGGCCACGCTTATACTGGCCTGGTAGCTATTATTATAAGGAAATTTCGCTCAGGGTAAGAAATTATCCCAAGTCCCTTTCATCTCTAAGACCGAGGCCCTTAACATATCCTCGAGGATCTAGATAGTCCACTCTGACTGGCCGTCAGTTTGCGGATGAAAAGCAGTACTAAATTTTAATTCGGTACCCAATTCTTTATGTAGATTTTTCTAGAACTGTGAAACAAAGCGAGGGTCTCTATCTGATACAATAGAGGCAGGCACACCATGAAGCATGACAACCTCGTCTACATACAGCTGGGCTAATTTATCACGGGAGTCTGTCGTCCGGATTGCCAGAAAATGGGCTGACTTTGTTAGCCGGTCAACTAAAACCCAAATAGCATCATATTTCCTTGGCGTCCTTGACAGTCCGGTCATAAAGTCCATGGCAATATCTTCCCGTTTCCAGCCTGGAAACGGTATCAGTTGCAATAACCCTGACGGCTACTTTCTTTTGGCCTTTACTTGTTGGCATACAAGACACTTTTCCACGTAAGCTGTAATACTGTAATATCCCTCTTCATATTTCTCCACCAAAATATTTTCTTCAAATCTTGGTACATCTTTTTGGCTCTTGGATGGATCGTATACCGGGATCGATGGGCTTCCTTAAAAATTTTCTCCTTTAATTCTTTGTTGTCTGGCACACATAACCGATTCCTAAACCTTAATGCTCCATCCGGTTTAACATGAAAATCACATTGGGATTCTTTGTCCAGCTCACTCATGATTTTTACAAGGAAAGAATCATTCGCCTGACCTTCCTTTACCTCATTTATCACCTCTGGCTGGACTTGAAGGTACGTCAAAATCATCTGCTTTTCTTGCACATAACGCTGGATATCAATATACATGAAACAGTCCAGTATCTCCATTTTCTTGACTTGCATTCTAGCCAAAATACCAGGTTGCCGACTTAGTGTATCGGCAACTACATTGGCCTTCCCTAGTTCATACCGGATTTCACAGTCATAGTCCTTCAGGAATTCAATCCACCTTCTCTGCCTCATGTTTAGTTCCTTCTGGGAGAATAAATACTTTAGACTCTTATGATCGAAGTAGACTAAGAATCTCTCACCATACAGATAATGCCTCCAAATTTTCAATGCAAACACTACAGCGGCCAATTCCAGATCGTGAGTTAGGTAATTCCTTTCATGATCCTTCAACTGTCGCGACCCATAGGCAATTACCCTTATGTGTTGCATGAAAACACAGCCCAACCCAATCTTTGAGGTTTCACAATAAGCAATAAGTCCTCCTGATCCATTTGGAATGGTCAAGACCAGAGCAGAAGTTAACGGGTCTTTAAGTGCCTGAAAACTCCCTTCACAAATATTGGTCCACTCAAACCTGGCATCCTTCTTTGTTAACTGCGTGAGTGGCAGAGCAATTTGGGAGAAGTTTTTCACAAACCGTCTATAATATCTGGCCAAGCCTAAGAAGCTCCGTACTTCGGTCACAGAGGTTGGCCAGTTCCACTTTACCACTGCTTCCACTTTCTTAGGCTCGACGGAAATCCATTCTTTGGAGATGACATGTCCAAAGAATCCCACTTCATCTAACCAAAATTTGCACTTTTTAATTTGGCGAACAACTAGTGCTCTCTAAGGATCCGGAATGTAGTCCGTAAATGCTCCTCATGTTCCTCATAGCTTTTCGAATACACAAGAATGTCGTCAATAAAGACAATCACAAACTTGTCCAAGTATGGTTAAAAAATTCGGTTCATCAAGTCCATAAAGACGGCCGGAGCATTAGTCAACCCAAAAGGCATCACTACAAATTCATAGTGCCCATATCTAGTCCGAAACGCCGTCTTTGCTATATCCTCCTTTCTGATCCGAAGCTGATGATATCCAAATCTAAGGTTAATTTTTGAAAATACGCAAGCACATTGTAATTGGTCAAGGAGGTCATCAATCCTTGGCAGAGGATATTTGTTCTTGGTGGTAATTTTATTCAGTTCACGATAATCCACACATAATCTCATGGTCCCGTCCTTCTTTCTTACAAAGAGAACCGGTGCACCCCATGGTGACACACTCGGCCGAATGAAACCTTTATCTAATAATTCCTGCAGTTGCTGTTTCAATTCTTTAAGTTCGGCCGGTGCCATCCGATATGGTGCTTTGGATATTGGTACTGATCCTAGCATCAATTCTACTCTAAATTCCAACTCTCACTGGGGTGGCAGTTCAGGTAATTCATCAGGGAATATTTCTTCGAATTGCCGCACCATAGGAATCTCTTTGACCAGAGATTCTTAACCTTCAGTAGTCACAGTAGCGAAGGCTAGATAAGCTTGACACCCATCACCAATCAAGTGCCTGGCATGAAGGGCCGAAATAAAGAAAGATGCTTCTTTACGCCAGATTCCTTGAATATAGAAAGGCTTGTTTCCAGGGATGGCAAAATCTACTCTTTTTTGGAAACAATCAATCTTGGCATGATATCTGGCTAACCAATCCATTCCCAAGATTACATCGAAGTCCTTCATTTTCAGCAAAACCAGATTAACAGGTATCACGTATTTATTTAATTCTATCGGATACTCTGAATATACTATATTTAAAATTACGGACGACTATGCGGGTGAGGCGACCTTCAATGGGCAGCTAAGAACTTGAGGAAGGGTCGTAAGATACTTTGAAAATTCATGGGAGACAAATGAGTGAGTAGATCCTGAGTCAAAGAGCACATGACTAGAAGTGCCACAGATAGAAAGTGTACATTCCATAACTTCCGTAGAAGTTTCGGCCTCCTTTACAGAAATGACAAACACCTTAGCTGGAATAGGAGACTTAAATCCTGGGCTTGTTTAGTGAGTGGGCAATCTCTGATCATGTGTCCAGCCTGGCCACAGTTATAACAAAGCCCGAGCTTCTTATAGCAAAGCTTCCCTTCATGTGATCTCCCGCAATGATCGCATGCATTATTAGCCAGAGTTTGAAAAATCTGTACGGATCAGTTCTGCTCCCCACTGGACCTCGATAGTCTTGCTTTCTTAGAAGGGCTTCCACTAGCACTGGCCCTTGAAGTCTGACTAAAAGTCCTTTGTCTGAGCAATACTCCTCTCTCCAGCTCCTTCTCATAGATAACAGCCTTCTCAAGCACCTCTCCATACGTGGCCAACGTCAGAGTTGAAAGATGCCTCCTAATATCATCCCTTAATCCCTGAAAGAACCTCCTAGCCTTCCTCTCCTAGTCTTCAACCATATAAGGAGCATAGCGAGATAACTCTGTAAACTTTACATCGTATTCCGCCACAGAGTGAGTACCCTGCATTAGGCGAAGGAATTCATCTTCCTTCTGTCCACAAAGATTAGCAGAGAAATATTTCTTCAAAAATGCTGCTATAAATATTTCCCAACTAATATCCCGATCTGGCACATTAAAACTCTCTTCTGTTTTTCCCACCAGTGGTGGGCCTCACCCGTCAGCTTATGGGGGGCATAAAGAACCATGTCTCTAGTAGGATACTTAATTACCGCAAACTCCTTCTTCAGTCATTGGATCCAAGTGTCTGCCTTCAACGGGTCGGGTTCCCCTGAGAATTCAGGAACTCGCTCGTTAATAAAGCGATCATAGACTAACCTCTCTTGATGAACTGGAATTGGGGTGGTCACTGGAGTTGGTGGAGCCAAAACTTCTATGACTTCAGCCATCCGGTCTAGCAGGTTCAAGTATCTTGCCTCCCTGTCCAGAGTATTGTTAGTCCATCTGGTTTGCCTTCCTCTGTTAGACATGACTTCAGCGATGACCTTGATCATTGAAAGAATATTTTCGTAAGTCAACTAGCCAAGAGTGATTATCACAATTTACTCCGTCCAAAGCATAAGTAAAACCAACCACCCCTTTTTTCTGTAACTAAACCTGTCCTAAGTTTCCGTGTTGATTCAAATTAACCTACAGCATCTTAGTTATTCTCTGATACCAACTATGACAGACCAGCCTTATTCTAACATAAAGTAGCCGTCAAGTCTTAAAAAGATAATTAATAAATAAATATTAATGGACATAAAAATTTTACTTCTCTTTTACACCGGATTGATTGAGGCCAAACTGCATGAGCTGGCTATCCAATTCTAATTTCACACCAGGCAGGCCAACATTAAGGTTAACCGGACTTAAAAGTCTGAGATACTTACTAAACTTGTCAATATCATTAATCAAAAAGAAATTACGGAAACATACTAACAACATCCATAGAGTCTTAAACAGGGGAATTATTTTACAAGTCTTCTCAAAACATATAAAGGAAAAATAAATTAAGCTCTTCATAGATCAGCTCCGGTCATCTATATCGTCTAGCTACTTCATATAGCCTTACTTAACTTCATCGTCCATAAGCCTTTCTTCATCTGAAAATAGCAAGAATGAGCAACAAAGCCTAGCAAGATACTCACATGCAAAAAATATAAACATATATATAAGCGGATCAAAATAGAGTTTCATAACATATCTTAGCATACGAAAATAATCATATCGTTTCTTCTTTAGTTCGGAATTTTCTCATTCTTTTTCTTATTATCTTGTCTTCGGAAAACTCATAAAAACCATTGGAAATTCTTATCATCTTTAGGAACCGGATGGGAGCGGACAACGTCGAGGACGGGTTGTGTGTAACCCCACAACCTAAGGCCGTATCCTCTCATTATGCTCCCCGAGGCGGGAGGTAATGCCTCTAACCTTGCATACGGGGCCATAGTCCAAAAGTCTTATGCCAACAAAAGTTCCCTCCCGTGGCCTAGGAGGCAATCCTCGAGTGTCACTCCAATATCCTTAATCCATCTTTAACAGTAAGTTTAATGGAAACTCAGTTCTTAGTTCATATCTTTTAATGGCCATCCGTCATAGTTCGAAAGTTGAAAGTCGTAGAATTTCACTTGTTGTCCAGATTACATACATTTTTATATAGCCTTGTTCTTTACTTCATCAGTTGAAGTTCGTATAATCTTAAAGCCGAAGTTCTTTTCTTAGAAAGACGGAGTTCTTTTTCTCAAAATGCCGGAGTTCTTTTCAAAAGCCGGAGCTCTCAGAGTTCTTTTCTTAAAAGGCAAAGTTCTTTTCTAAAAAGGGCGGAGCTCTAATACCAGAGTGATCTTTTTTAAAAAATTCGGAGCTTTAAAACCGGAGTGATCTTTCTTTAAAATCCGGAGCTCTAAAACCGGAGTGATTTTTCTTTAAAAGGACGGAGTGCTTTTTCATCAAAAGTTTGGAGCTCTTTTTCTTAAACGGATGGAGTGCATTTTCTTCAAATGGACGGAGTGCTCTTTCTTAAAAGGATGGAGTTCTTTTTCATCAAAAGGATGGAGTGCTCTTTCTTAAAAGGATGGAGTGCTCTTTCTTAAAAGGACGAAGTGCTTTTTCTTCAAATGGACGGAGGTCTTTTCTTTAAACATGCAATTATCGAAGTTCATATCAATTGAGAAATAATCATATTTCGAAGCAGAACAAAACCGAACATCATGAAGAACAGCTTTTTTTAAACGTGTGATTAAGAACGATAAATCACAAGAATAGAATAATACTTCATACATACATAATTTCATAAGAATATCATATATACTTACGTAGCAAACATGCTTAATCATGAACTTTAAAAACAAGGGTGAGTATCTTGCCTGGGTTTCTTCTACTTTACTTTGATCTTTACTATTGCCTAGGTTTCTTCTACTTTGCCTTGATCTTTTGGCCTCCCTTTACCAGAAATTCTATTGCATGACTTTTTCTTACTCCTCTAGTTCTTATTTATAGGCCTTAGGTCTGATAATTATTATTAATGATTGGTAATACAGGGAGAATGTTTCATTATTAACGATAGGCAATATAGGGGGAATGTTTCTTATTTATGGCTCTATATTTTTAAAACATTCCCTTATTAATTAGACCATTTATGGTTTTACATTTCCAAGGAGTTCATTAATTCCTAGTTAACTAAACTTAACAGGATTTTGATTTCTTAATTAATTCCTGGTTCACTGAACTTAACAAAATTTAGCTTTCTCATGTAAACACATTCAATTCCTTCTACACAACTTTTGGTCAACACTTGTTGATCGGATTATCAACTTTGGCTTTCCCAATATCTACTCTGGCCTCCAATGGAACAAAACCCGATTTCAAAACATGTTCAAGGCGAGTTTCGATTTTCATCAAAGAAACGCCATACTCAATTTTCATCAAGGAAATCCGGACTTCTTTTCATCAAGGAAATTCAGACTTCTTTTCATTAAAAAAATCTAAACTTCTTTTCATCCTGTAAGGGCCAAACTTAATTTTATCTTAAGGCCGATTTACTTTTCTTATTATATTTTTTGGTCAACTGGCATTGACCGGATTATAAGGACTTGATAACTTGAATTTTCTATATTCTAGAATCTGGGCCATTACAGAAGATCCTTCAAATAGCTTTAGAACATCTTAGAAGTTCTACAGTATATTCCTGTGAAACTTTTCAAACTAAAATTACCTCATAGTCCTTATCATATTTCAGAATCATAGTTACATCTCAAAATTTAGAAAACTTTTACATAAAACCCCTAAATTTTGACCTAGGGTTTCGCACAGAATTGTCGGACCATAATCGGACACCCTACGCCTGTACAGTCATAAAACTGAATCCCTATTGTGAGATTCCAATCCCCAAAAGCATCACAATTAGGAAGGAGCATGATAAGTTGATAGTGATGCTGAAGTAATGATATGGCCATCATGTACTATAAACATGCGTCAATATCATTTTCGTAACATTTCATCATGTTTAAAGCAAAACAAATGGTAAAAATAAAAAACGACATCCGAGGTACACTTGCCTTGATGCGGGCTTTCACCTTTATAACTGACTCACGGATGGATTTGGACTCCCGGGCTTTGTTCTCTACCCTTCTCTCACTAGAAACGGCACTCTCTCTCTCTCCTCAAACCCTAAAATCGTGCTAAATGAAAAGGAGAGAGTTGGGCGCGCTTTTATATATCACGCAGCCACTCGAGCTAGCTGGCGGAGGGCTTCGGGTACTCCACCGCTCGAGCAGGCTTGGGCACACAGCAAGCGGGGTTGCCACTTGTTTTTGCGCTCAATAGGAGGGCTCGAGCCCACGGCAAGCGCCACTCGGCTGCTTGCTGAATTTGGATATTTTTCCAACTTTTCACTTTTAACTACCACTTTTTTACTACATATATAGCCTCTTATTGATATTAATCACCTTAATCACATCTAGTTATTACGTTTTCAGTTTTGGGTCCTCACAGTGTGCGTGCTTCCATTGTATCTGATAGGGATCCCCGTTTTATTTCAAGATTTTGAAAAATTTTGCATAAAGAATTAAGGACGAAGCTGAAGTACAGTACTGCCTATCACCCCCAGACTGACGGCCAATCAAAATGTGCAATTTAGAACCCAGAAGATATGTTAAGAGTCTCGATGTGAGACATGAAAGGAACTTGGGATAATTATTTAGCCTTAGCAAAATTCGCCTATAATAATGGCTATTAGGTAAGCATAGGCATGACACCTTTCGAGGTGTTATATGAAAGAAAATGTAGGCCTCTAATCCACTAGGAGGAAACTAGAGAAAAAAGAATTTTTTGCCTAGAAATCGTTAAAGAAACGACGGAGAAGATAAAGTTGATACACGAGAACTTAAAAGTTACCCAGAGTAGACAGAAAAGCTATACAAACCGAAGAAAATCGGAATTGAAGTTTGATGTGGGTGACTATGTGTTTTTGAAAGTGTCACCATCTAAGGGGACATTCAGATTTAGGGTAAAAGGGAAACTGAAACCACAATTCATTAGCTCCTTTGAAATTTTGGAGAGGATATGAGAAGTTGCCTACAGGTTGGTGTTGCCACCTAATTTTGCAGAGGTACATGATGTATTCTATGTATCGATACTTCAAAAATATGTCCATGTTCCCACGCACGCAATCGAGTTCGAGCCCTTGACGATTGACAAGGATTTATCCTACGTTGAGGAGCCGATACCGATTTTGGATCAAAGGATCAAAGGTTACGTACGAAAACAATCTTCCAAGCAAAAGTGCTCTTGAAAATAATCACTCAACTAAATAAGCAACTTGGGAACGTGAAGAAGAAATCTGGAGCAAGTATCCCCACTTGTTTACTTAAGGTCTATAACTTCATTTAAATTTCAAGGATGAAATTTATTTAAGTAAGAAAAAGTTGTGAGATCCCGATCCCAAAAAACATGATAATTTGGGAGGAGTGATGATGGCCGGAGTTGATAAGATGATGACCGACTGGAGTGGTATGGTGATTTGATGATGGCCGGAATTGATAAGATGATGTCCGACCAAAGTGGTATGGTGAGTTGACGATGGCTGGATTTGATGGTCGATCGGAAGTAAAAATATTGACCGAATTTAGAAATATTGACCGGAAGTAAAAATATTGACCGGATTTAGAAATATTGATCGAAGTAGAAATATTGACCGGATTTAGAAATATTGATCGAAGTAGATTAATGGCATTGAGAACTGGAGTGAATTTTAAAGTAAAATGCCGAAGTGAATTTTTGAAATAACTTTGCCAGAGTGAAATGCTTTAACTGAATTTGCTGGTACCATAGTAGATTGAATTTGATAAAGACCGACTTTGTTAATAGTTGGAGTAGATTTACCAACTTCGTCGACTCTTTTTACCTATTCAGAGTAAGTAAACTGCTCCCACCTACTTCGCTGACCTTCTAAAAAAGAAGTACATAGTAGGTGACTTACCCCACCTACTCCCACCTAACCCATCCTCTATAAATGCTGAGCTTGATAGTGAGGAAAAAAAGTTAGAAAAATCTGTAAAAAAAGAGAGACATAGAAGATGAACAGAAAGAAAGAGTCTTAGGCCAGATTGGAGTAAGGAGTTTGAAAAACAGGCAAGAGTACTTCAGAACTCATTTTATGAGGTCCCAATCCCGAAAACATGATAATTCTTAGTTATTAAATTGATATAAATGTATTTGGGGTGAATGGATTAAGGAAAAATGTGGGAGAAATTCGGTTTAGAAGCGGATTAAGCCCCCAGGGCATCGGCGCTCGCGTGGTGCCTGAGGTGCCACTGGGGCCCGATTAATAGAATGCACGACTCAAGTGGCACTCCAGGTGCCACCCAAGCAGATTTAACAGAACTGGGCGCTTTAACGCTCGAGCATGGCAATCAATTTATATAGGGCACCTACCTGGAGCTCGAGCGGTGCTCAAGCGCTAGTCACGGGCTAGCTCATGTGACCTCTTTTCACTTCTTGTTTTAATTGGGATTTGGGGATTTTAGGGTTCATTTTGCAGTAACCCTTGACAGCAATGAAGGAGAGAAGAAAGGGAAGGAGAGGGAAAAGAAGAAAAGGTGGAAAAACATCTGTCTAGTCCCGATCAGAGTCACGGTAACTGTAAACCGAGCTCAGGCAAGTGTACGTCGGACGCTATTTTCTATTTTTACTACTTTTTTGTATGTAAAAAATGGTATTTATACTCTAAAGCATGTTTCATCATGTTCTGTATAAATAAAGCCTATTTCTACAAATTATTCGAACAGATTTCATGTTTATATATACATACTACAATATCTGGCTTCGATTTCATAAAAATGCATGTGTTCGGTGTCCGTTTATTGTCTGATAGTTTCAACTAAACCCAAGGTACAAAAATGAAGGATTTTAATGATTTTTACCCATAATTTCTATTGTATAAAAGTTAATCTACACTGAGATAAATCTCCCGTGTAATCTGTTTCTGAAAATTTTACACGGACTTATAGTGATAAATCACTGTAGACTTCTGAAGCGAAACTGAAGGGTTTTGGACCATTACTGTATATTGTGAAACAATTCTGAAGGGTTTCAAACTATTTCTGTATATTCTAAAGTAAAATTAAAGTGTTTTAGACTGTTACTACATATTTTAAAACTGACTAAATAGTTATTGTAAAACTCTGACTGATTTATGAAACTGAAAAGGGTTTTCAGTTATGAAATAAGAAGGAAAAATATTTCTGATACTGTTAATTAGGACCCAGGATTGATATACAGTTAGGTTAGGTTCTCCGACATACCTTAGAATATTATTGTGGTAATCAAGGATAGCTCTGTCCATGGAGTTATATGTGGTCCGCCCTTCCTTTGGGTGTTCACTTAGAGGGTAGTTTACTGTTACTGATCGGCATACTGTACTGAATCCCGCGAGAAGAGATGTCCCACGAGAGAGGACGACTATTACTGGCTTTGATTGTGTGCAAATACAATCTATCCTCGATTATTCTCTCCTCCACTAGTAAGGTCTACTGGTTGGATCCTTTAGAGCTAGTACCGGATAAGGAGTGATATAAAGCTTAGCCTGAAGATTTTGGAGGCCTGAAGTATTTTGGAGATCTTGGAAGGAAATAATTGAATTGTTAAGACCTGATATTTGACATATGGATTTTCTATATATGGATTCTAGTATATAGAAATGTATGTGATGTATATAATGAAACAGGAAACTATACTTCTATAGGTTTATAGTTCTGCTTATGCTATATACTTTCTGGTTTTTGTACAGGTTTATATTTTTGTTTAGCCCAATTTTAAGAAGAACTCTGCCTATTTTTTCCTGGAACCTTGAGTGAGATTTGGGTTTCTATTCCTATTCTGAATGACAGAATTAACTAATGACAAAAAAAATCCATTCCGTTACACATTTTCTATGTTCACTGCTTTTGAATATCTCTATTTCGTTAGTTATGCTCTAAAACCCCATCCCCTAAGTTTCGTTACCAAAAATGTATGAATTTCATGATTTTGATCTAAGTTTTATGATTATGAAATTCTAACTCCTGACTCTGATTTCATGTTTTGGCCCATGCTTTATTTTCAATTTACGTTCAGATTGCTCCGTATGAAAACCTTGCATGGAACTGGAATATCAAAATATGAAGGCCCTTTTGAATTTGTCCAGAGTATAGAATATGTGAACTTTGAATTGGCCTTGAGATATGATAAATTTTGATTATAAATTATGGATAAATGCATTAAGATTGGACCTAGAACTATTATGCAGTCAGATAAGGTTCCCCGACATACCTTAAAACGTTACGGTGGTAATCGGGGATAACTCCGTCCATGGAGTGATATGTGGTCTGCTCCTCCTCGGGACTTAATAATAGGATAGAAATTTGAACTTTGAACTTTGAATATTTGATGAAACGAAAATGGATATGACTTTTCAACTTTGGCCTTTAATTGTATGGAGTGAACACCATCTATCCTCGATTACTGACCCCTTTGGCTAGTAGGGTCTACTAGCCTAGGTCCCTTGAGCAATAGAGTTAAGGATGGAAGGACGAATAAAAATGACATTTATTTATGAACATTGAAATTTGACACTGAGTTATGAACTTCAGAAATTTGCATTGACCTATGAATTTCAAAAAGATGACATTGAATTAAGAACTTCGAAAAATGGCATTAATCATGAATATTGGTATCTTACATGACCTTTGACTTATTGCATTTATGATTTACATCACATGTTTTTGGTACCTTACTGGATTTTTGGTACCTCTATCATGATTTTTTCTCCAAATGAGACTATAAAACTAGTTCCGGATAAGCATGAATAGATAAAGTTTAGCAATGAGGAACTTTGGAGTCGGAAAGCTTGTTAATGATTTTGAGAATTTTTTGTAGTTATGAATGTATTTATCTCAACTTGTAAGTGAATGTTATATATGAATAATGACTATGCATCCACTTGTTCACATTTTGGGAATAGATCTACTTCTGCCATCTACTTTTGGATATGATCAGGTTCTAAATGGCATCTCCGTATGAGTTTTGGCATAATGAATAGATGTGTTAAAAGAGTTGTAGCCGTGGATATTTTATGGTGTTAGATGATCCTGTGAATGTATTGTGATTATGTGTAGAAGTCTATATTGGTATTTGCAAGTTTCTTTCAAAAATGAATGTATTGGTTTGGTTCAGACTGTCTTATCTTAAATTTTATATTCTTGGGTTTCAGTTTTTGTATGGTAACTGACGGAAAAAAAAATCATTCCGTCACAGATCAGGAGCTGAATTCAAAATTTAGCAAGTACAAAGGAGGTGTCCACGACAACACGACAGGCAGGGAGCTGATAAAATCAACTTATACAGGATCAATTTTTTGGGAAAAATGATAATGGCCGGTCAGACAAATCCGAGTCGGACAAGGATGATATGCACAAACACACAAAAGATATAGGAGAAAGAGGAAGAACACACAATTTTGACGTAAAAAATCCTCTGCTAAAATAAGAGAGAATAGCCACGGGACATTTAATCCATAAAAAAATTTCACTATGTAAGTATGGTTACAGAAATCCTTTCTAACTATACAAGCCTTTCGAAGAGTTAAGAACAAAAATAAGAGCAAGAATACAAGAGTAAAGAATACTACTCCTTGTTCTCTCTTGCTTTTTTCTTTTCTCACTTCTCTACACACTTTGTTTGCATGACCAACATGCATATATATATAAATTTGACGTGTCTATCACCTCCCAATAGGCAAGTTGCATGTGTGTAAAAACCTGTCATCAACTCTGCAACCTGTCACCAACTCTACTATGCGCCATTCTGCCGGATAGAGTTAACTTGCTCAACCAATTAGCTGCCGGCTCTGAGAATCAACTTCCATTTCTAAAATGCTGCTTACGCATTGATTATAGGTCACTAACTTTTCAATTACAGTTCCTAGGCATTGACCAAGTCCACTCCAGACCTTTCTTCATTTCGGCCAACTTTCATTCCGAAAATTTCACTCCGAAATTCCATACTGAAAATTCCATCCATTCTGAAAATTCCATCCATTCCAAAATTTCCATCCATTTCGAAATTTCCATTCATTCCCAAAATTCCATCCCGGCTAATTTCCATTCCAACCAATTTTCATTCCGAAAATTCATTTCGGTCAATTTTCATTTTGAAAATCCATTCTAGAATTTTATTCCAGCAAAACCATACTTGGAAATCCATACCGGCAAATGCATACCGAAATTCCATACCGGCAAAACCATACCGATAAATCCATATCGAAAAATCCATACCAGCAAATGCATACCAAATTCCATCCAGGTAAAACCATACCAGTAAATCCATACCGGTCATTCCTGCCATTCTATTCTGGCACTTGCCATACCGGCACTTTCCATTCTAGTATTTTACGTACCAGCATTTTCCATTCCAACATTTTTTCACACGGGAGTGATCCCAACAAACTTTTTCTCACAACCGTGTGGGAATAAAATTAGTCAGACTAGCTATGTCACAACAAGTTTCAAGGTTTCCCTTGAGCAATACCTTTGTCATCATATCTGACCCATTTTTTTCAGTCCGGACTTTTTCTAGTGACAGCAATCCTTCGTCAACAACATCTCTCACCTAATGGTATCAAACATCAATATGTTTCGATCTTGAATGGAATTAGGAGTTTTTGTAGAGTTGTATGGCACTTTGGCTATCACAAAGTACCACATACTTCTCTTGCTTAAAGCCTAGTTCTTGGATGAACTTATTCATCCACAACACCTCCTTGCTTACTTCTGTCACAACAATAAATTCAACCTCTGTGGTGGAGAAAGCAATGCACCATTGTAACTTTGATTGCCAGGAGACGACACCTCCTACAAATTGACTAGGTACCTTGATGTGGACTTCCTAGAGTCAATATCACCTGCCATATCATTATTATTATATCCGACCAAAATAGGCTTGTCTCTTCCAAGGCACAAGCACACCTTGGAAGTTCCTCGAATATATCTCAATATCCACTTTACAACTGACCAATGCTCCCTCCCTAGATTTAACAGGAACTGCTAACAGTACCGACCGCATGTGCAATGTCCGGCCTCGTGCACACCATAGCATACATGAAACTCCCTACAACTGAAGAGTAGGGCATGCTTCTCATGGCAGCCTTCTCAACATCTAAGATCAGACAATGCCGACAGCTCAACCTGAAGTGGTTGGCTAGTCAAGTGCTCACTAGCTTAAACTTCTCCATTTTGAAGCACTAGAGTACTTCCTCGATATAACTCTCTTGGGATAGCCACAGTTTCTTATCTTTGTGGTCATGAAATACTCTAATGTCTAAAATTTGCTTCGCCGGCCCCAAGTCATTTATGGAAAAGGACTACCCAAACTGCTACTTTAACTCTTTAATCCAAGCACCATTTGGTCCAACGAAGAGCATATCATCCAATAAGAGTAGAATGATGATGAAGTCATCCTCAGAGAATTTCTGTACAAAGATACAGTGGTTCGAAATAGTCTTGCTGTGAAGACTTAAACCAAAATCCATAACTAATATCCAAATTTGGTCACATAGGAAAAATTTAAATCTCAAATCAATATATAACACATCCACAATAGATAAAACACAACTATAATGATATAAATATCGTCATACCAAAAATAAATCTAAAAAAAGTACATAGTCCTAAACATTCCAACAAAATGAAGCAAAATATCAACATATATCTTTAGAGTATAAATTTAATACTATCTCCAATTGGGCCTCAATCTCTTTTGTTACAATTCTTTATCCAATTCTAGAGTTATTATCGTCTCAACCTGCTACTCTAGAAGAAATAAAATAGTAAGAATGAGCCAAATACCCAACAAGTGATAGCAAATCCAAAACAAATAGGAAAGGATAGTAGCAATACATAAGGTGGGACAAAAATTATGAATAATCATACAATATCCAATAGATAAATATGTCAAACAAAGTACATTTTATCGCATTTACGATACCAATATATAAGTGGATCACTCCAACTCTGCTGTGGCAAAGATCATAAGATTTCACCAATAAAAGACAAAAATTCCTCAAAATCTGATCTCATAAGAAATAAAAAGGGATCTCTTGGTCATAATATCAGCGTGAACAACCTGAAAATTGGACAACAACGAACAACATAGATTCCACTGAATCTGGATATCGTAAAATCTAATATATGGATTCTACCGAATACAACCCGTGGATTCAACCGAATCCCAAACTCATGAGGTATTGTAATAGCCCAGATTTTAAAATATAGAAAGTCCAAGACATTAAGTCAATATAATCAAGAAGTAAAGAAAAATTGAAGGTTATCTAGTCAACGCAAGTTGACCGAAAAATGTAATAAGAAAATTAATCCGGTCAATGCTTGTTGACCGGAAAACGTGAAGGAAAACACAAACCGGTCAACGCCAGTTGACCGAAAGTAATAGCAATTATAAGAATAGAAAGCAAATCGGAGTAGTTAAGTTGACCGGAAGACGTGAAGAAAGATGAAATCTAGTCAACGTATGTTGACTGAAAAATGTGAAGGAAGGCTTATCCGATCAACGCTAGTTGACCGGAAGTGTTACGGGTAAGTGAAATCCGGTCAACGCTAGTTGACCGGAATGTGTAGGAAGGAACAACTAAATCCGATCAAGGCCAGTTAACCGGAAATAATAATGAAACCCTTACGAAAAGTAGGGTCAGAAATAACCATACCATAGTAGGTAACCATACCTGAGTAGGTATCTTACTCCCAACCGCTCCGCTGACCTTCTAGAAAGGCAATGGGAGCAAGTAAAAAAGTACAAGCAGTTGACCTACCCTGCCTACTGCCACCAACCCCAACGTCTATAAGTAATGGCCCTGGGAATTAGGATGGGAATCTGGACAATTGACTGAGTAAAGGAGCTAAGAACTTCAAGCTAGAACAAAGTACGGGGTTCATAGATCTAATCCAGGCAAGTGTACTCCCTGTTTTTAAGTTCATGATTTAATGCAAGAGCACTCACCTTTCGTTGGTCATGTGTTTTAATGCAAGTGTACTCACCGTTTTAATATCATGTTTTTAATGCAAGTATATCATGCCTGTTTGTCTAACTAATAATGTTCAGTTAGTTCATGATGTTCGAATGCATGATATTTGATTATTGCAAGATTTAGATGATGACCAGTTATTTGTTTATGAAAAGTACCGGTTATTTCATGGTGTTTGGACGTTTTATTTAAATGCATGAAGCCTGGCCATATTTTTAAGATGTTCGATTATTGCACGTGTAAAAAGAACTCCGACTTTTGTTGAAAAGAACTCCGGCCTTGGATAAAAAGAACTTTGGCTTTTGTTAGAAAGAACTCCGGCTTTTGATAAAAAGAACTTCAGCTTTTGTTAGAAAGAACTCCGACTTTTGATAAAAAGAACTTCAGCTTTTGTTAGAAAGAACTCCGGCTTTTGATAGAAAGACCTCCGGCTTTTGTTATAAAGAACTCCGGCTTTTGTTGAAAAGAACTCCGGCTTTAGATAAAAAGAACTTCAGTTTTTGTTAGAAAGAACTCCGGCTTTTGATAAAAAGAATTTCGGCTTTTGTTAGAAAGAACTCCGACTTTTGATAGAAAGACCTCCGGCTTTTGTTATAAAGAACTCCGACTTTTGATTAAAAAAACTTCGGCTTTTGTTAAAAAGAACTCCGGCTTTTGATAGAAAGAACTCCAGCTTTTGTTAAAAAGACCTCTGGTTAAGTGCATATTCAACTTGATTTTCGAAAAAGCATGATTTGCAGAACTAAGTGTTTGATGATCGAGAGCTGCAGACCTTAAATGTTGCCGTTTGATTGGTCATGACTACGGACCTTAAATGTAGCGTTTTGATTGGTCATGACTATGGACCTTAAATGTAACGTTTTGGATGGTCTTGACTACGGACCTTAAATGTAGCGTTTATGAGATATGATGGTCGAGAGCTGCAGACCTTAAATGTAGTCAGTTTTTTACGGAAATGAATTTTAGCATGATTTTGGAATTCTAATTGCATGATTTCGGAATCTGTTTGCATTGACTCCGGCCATGTTTTATGAAACCGCGTGCATATACACCTCTATTGCATTCTGTCTGTTTACTGTTTATGACTATGCATGATTTACGCATGAGTACCTTGCTAGGCTCCCTAGCTTACCCCTTCTATTTTTCAGATGATGATGGCGGTGGTGACGAGTTCATGCCGGATGAAAAAGAATGAAGTCCGATGAATTAGATAGGCAAGATAGCTGGCCAGAACTTAAGCAGCGAAGGAGCAAAATTGATGTTTTCGCTTTTGATGTTTGGGAAAGATTTGTAAATTACTTTTTTTGCTAAAAGTTAATGAATATTAGTATGCTTCCAAACCTCTTATGGTTTGAGTAATTTGTGATTCCTAGTGGTATCTCAGTTTGCTTGGGACCTTTATGTCCGACCTACCTCGTCTTGGCCGGTCATGAGAGAGAGAAACCATGACCCCTGGCCGCTAACTCACGAAGTTGGGCCTTACGTGATCCTGTACACGCAATGTAAAATATATATATAAGAAAGAAAAAAAATTTGAGTCCACCTTTTTAACTAGAGTATATGATCAATTCCGATTGACGGGCAGCCGCATGCGGTAAAATGTGGCCTGTCCGTCACAGGTATCGACAATGATGAAATATCACAATAAATCTCCTTGGACCTTATTTTGCCACCATGAACCAAAGGCCACAAATTTATACCCCCAACAGTTGGGTAAGTGCAACGAGATTATCCATGGTGTCCTCATTACCCCTATGGGTAAGTGCTCATACCATCCATGATACCCCTTACCAAATGATATTCCTGATATCATCTTCTACAATGGTCATATGGCTATAAGCATCTCTCCACAATAAACAATATACCTCATTATCACCATGATACAAAAATCAGTATCGGATAAGTGTAGACCACGCTAAGGTATCGTAACCTCCCATTCGACTAGATACCTTAGTATTTTCATACGCTTTTCTTAACCTTGACTGTATGAAGCCAATAATCCAAATACTCATACAATCAAATATAACACAAAAGAGGCTTTGCAAGTACAACGATAGAAATGTTGTTCGATGCTGATAAGGACCATACTCACACCATCAAGATTAACACAAAGTAATTTATCACGGAACGATGAAAGAATAAGAAAGAATCGAGAATAACATTTCTCGATTAATTTAACATTTGACTAGTCCTCCATCTTTTTTAATATACAAAACTTATTATTAATACCATAATTAATTAATTATTACTTGTCACTTACAAATATAGCCCTTAACCAATCAACTGGTCCCAAAATACACACACGCAC